>UXSR01005311.1:59815-85902 GCA_900604375.1 Mesocestoides corti | reverse complement strand
AGCATCAGTCTGGTGACTCTTGATGTGAAAAGACAAGTTGGCATCAAACGCAGCAGCTGGTACTTGAAATCGTGGTAGAAATAGCCACAGCTGACGGTCTTCACACCGACCATGGACAGAGCGGAGTCTGCGAAGGTCAGAGCTGACGGCACCATCAGAGACGCAGTCTTCACGTGCGACATGTTGGTAGCAACGAGAGAAGGGACGAAGACTTGCACGCGAACACAAGTATCACGCAATTCAACGGCCAGAGCCTGCGTGAAGCTGCAAATATAGGCTTTCGATGCTGAATAGACTGTCGCGTACTGGCTTACGAGAAGACCAGAAAGCGAACTCATGTTGATGATGTAGCGATGAACACCGTGAGTGGGGAGAGGGTCGCTGACCATCTTCGGAAGTGCCAGACGCGTGATCTTGGTGAGTGTTGCGACATTGACTGTGATCAAGTCCTGGCAGAAGTCGAGAGTCAGGAATTCGCTGTTGCAGAAGTCATCCGGATACTTGTAGAATATGCCGACGTTGTTGATAAGACAGGAAATCGATGAGAGACTGGTGAGTTCTCTTTGCAATTCGTCGTAGAAGTCATCCTACAAATCAACATAAAGTCAAGCATTGAATGACAAATACATTAATATGTTGGGCCTGACACCGCAAACGCACCTTTGTGCAATCAGCGACAAAGATCTTAGTCTTGACGTTGTACTGCTTCTCCAGGGACTCAGCCACAGTCTGGAGCTTGGTTCTGTTGCGGCTGATGAGGAAGATGTTGAGGCCCTCCTTGGCAAGAAGTTGGCAGAATGCCTTCCCGATGCCATCGCTTGCTCCGGTAACCACTGCCCAATCACCGGCTTTCTTCAAATCCCCTCTTCTACTGAAGAGGAAACGCAATACGAAGTAGACTATCACAGGCCACAGCAATGTGAGAACAACGTACGCGGCATAAACCACTGCAATTGCAGCCAATAGGCTGTAGATCATTTTGGTGACAATGCGCGTTTGTTTAAATTAATGATCACCGCACCGACCACTATTTAAATACGAGATGATAAATTAGCCAACTCATTGGTTAGTTCGTCTGAAATTCCATTGGTCCATGCTATTGACTTTTACCCTGTGGATTTTTGTTAAGAAATATGGCATCAAGCGCGTGCGTTTCTCCCTGACCGAAGTTGTTGAATCTTAATCACACCTAGGTATCGGAATCTGACATTTTATTCAATTTGCTTCATATTTGCTATGTAAACTCACGTTGACACGTCGATCCCTTGCCTCCTGAAGCGCCAGCATTTGTCCTTTTCAGTCAGAATTTAGAAATTACTTTAAAAACGTTCAACTGGTCCTGACATTCGGAGATGTCATAAACAAGCGCATCCAATAATTATTCGCTCTCGCTCTGGTTTGATTCAAATCGAGATATATTTGGGCTTAAGTAAACGTCTTACGCAGTTTTCCAACTTATGCCACTTTTGTTTAAATCTAACTAACTACTACCAATTATAATTTTAGCATTTCCCCGTCAAAAAGCAAATTTTTAACACCACAGAGACAACTAACCCTTTCAATGATGGCGACATGCACTTTTGTCGACTCGCAATCCTAGTTGACTTCGTTTTGGCAAGTAATTAACTCTGGACCCAGTGTGGTGTAAGTGCATAAACAATTACAGATTTGTGACAGTTTTTGCACTCTTATTCCACCGCCATCCGATATCAACAGATAAGATTAGCAAGGTAAATGCTACACATCTCATTTCATTTGATTTTGTTTTATGATGCATCTAGTTTCTCTTCACCTCCTCGACTTCATTGAGAAAGGCCTTTGAAGATGCTTACGGCAATCTGTGACCTTCACCTCGATGCCCATTGGCTGATGTTTGTACAGAGGATTCATGCACTCAGGCCTCAATTGAACCGATCCAACTGCTAACCGACAGTGAGTATTTAGGAGTTTGGTTAGCTAACGACTGATGAGAAGGATATTGAAGCCAATTTCCGGCGAGGTTTTGACAGAATGCCTTTCCAACGCCATCGGTTGCCCAGGTGACCACTAACCAATCACCAGCCTTCCTTAAGACAGCTTTTACTGAGGCAGAACCGCAGCACACAGTAGCGAAGTGATGACAATGTAGGCAGCAGACATAAGTCAACGATGGTTGCGAAAACGATGACTCTGCATGCCCTAATTTATCCATTGAATGATGAATTCGCAGTCTTCATAGTTTGTTGACCAGTAACTTCAGGGAAACTACTATGCTTTTACACAATTTTCGATTGTAAATTATTGAGTTTAAATCCCAACTGATTTCAATGAGAAGGGATTGGATGCAGCTTAATGAGATTTTCCACATGTGTGACATTTGTCATGTTATTTCCGTAAAACCCCTTGTTATACCATACTGGTTTTGTTGGAACACTATTCAAAATCTCCAATAGTAGTAAGGACTCTATTCGTTGTATACATTTATCGTTTACTCTACCTATTGTCGTAATATTTCTAGTTCAGGATAACTGCGATTGCCTAAAGTCACTCATTCGTAATGATTTTTTGGCGAAATCAAAATGTCCACTGCAACAAGTCACCTGCTCGATGCTCGCATTCCAGTTAATTCAAACAAACTTTCAACACCACAGAGGCACAGTTTCACTTTTACTGTGCCATTCAGGGTACTTGCTAACTCCACCCCTTTCCTAATGACTGATCCATTATAGCGCAAATTTATAAACATTTACAGCATGGGACAGTTGGTGTGAATAAATTTGACGCCACTGCCACCCGAATTCGTTCAAGCCTTGAGAAACGCTCTGGTGGACTCAAGTAAGCCCATTGAATAGTGCAGAAACGATTTTTTGCGAGTACGAGAAACTGCAATTACGGCGTACCGTCACTCAGTTCACTGTAATGACATCGACGAAAGCCGAATTCGACTGACATATATTTCCTAAACCAACAGCTCACGCGAACTGTGGTTTGGTTCCAATGTGTTTGGCGCTCTCCAAAGTACAAGTCCATATCAAACGTGGTAAACCGGTTGTCAGGTTAATACAAGCCGTGATTTATTTGTTTCAACCAATGTGATTTACGCGCGATCGTTAAACATTGTGTGCCTTTTCAATCACTGCCATAAGACCTTGTTAATGACGCAGCTACAGACAAACGTTCTGGTGAACATGAGTTTTGAAAAGCGCGGCTGTTCGTCTGGCCAATGATCTCGTGAATTGCAAATTTGCAATAATCACTTCCTGACGCCTGATGAATGCCTGTGCACCATGCCGCCCCACTCATCGCACAAATTCTCCCCTGGAGTGGCCGAACGGTTTTCCGTCGTTTGGGAAGTGGTATTTTCCGGCGTGTTGCATGACGAGGGAATAATAAATGGGCTTAAGCGTGAGATGAGCGTTTAATGACGATCATTTGAACTCGATGAATGACGCACAAGGGAACAGCCATGAGGTAACACTGTGTCGACCGATTATTTGGCGCACACACCTTGCCAGCTATTTCGTTCACCAGTTGAATCTTCATGTAGTTGTTCAAGCTTTGAGAAATGCTCTAGTGGACTCAAGTCAGCCTATTTAATTTGCGAATAATTAGAAGTGCATTCACGTCACCTCATCACTCAATATATTTTAGCCCGATTTCAGGTAAAATATGCGCTCAAGTTGGTAGATATTCAGTATGAATTCTAGCAACCCCGGTATCGCCAGTAGCTGAATCTAGGTTCATTTGACTGTCTTCTTACTTTCATTTATCAGTAACATTTATTATCTAGGATAAACTGTTCTGATTGTCTTGAGACAGAGCAGTACGCTCAACTGCCGTACTTAAACTGATTAATTTGGGTACAGGACCGGTAAACACATTCAGGAAGACGAGCACCAGCCCATGAACAAGAAGTAAAGCAGTAGATGTGCTGATTTGCGAATTTGAATGACATGTTTTGAAGACCAACGGCCGACTGGAGACAGAGATGGATGGCAGGCACTACGGGACGAGTGGCGCAAACATAGCCGACTCCGATGGACAGGATATGACGGAGGTTTACGCTTGTGTTTGTCCCAAAAAGGTTTGACCCATCTTCTTCTTTGAATGGATACCAGCAAATCAGTAAATGCAAGGATTCTCATTGACGACAGACCACCAAATTATGTCTTGAGGGAGAACACATTAAATTAGGACGTCTGGCATGCATTTCACTAATTTAGGATTTCCCAGAAGAATTTCTTCGTCAAATGACACCCAGGAGTCCTCCCTCAAAGCGAATCGCTGACCAAAGCAAGATTGGTGGTTCTGATTTCTTTCACCTTTTGGCTTGTGGTGAATCATCGACTATCACCAAGAAAGACTGCAAAAGTGTTGGAGTTTCCACGGCAAATGGCTACTCCAAGACATCCCCATTGAAGCAGTTTTTCAAATGGAATGTCCCAGCCTTGTTGATAGATTGACAATTTTGCGTATTGACTTTCCACTAACAATACCAAAACCTTTTTAATCGATTCACCAGATGCTATACTTCGTTAAACCCACTGATTGTATTGCAATTCTCGATTATTTTTTGACCATATCGGAAAAGACAAGACCAGCAGAGCCATCGTTCACAGTAAAATGGCATTTTCGCGGCAAACGCACGACGTTGTTCAATGAGCAGATTTGCTGTGGTCTTGTGCATTTCGCGTGCCCGTTTACATTTACATTTACGAATGCCACACAACTGCTAACTACACGTATCACCCAAAACACACACCCTGAAAAACCCACTCGATTAAGTTGTCGCGACACTGCACTGGCATTTGCGGAAGTGAGAATGCACAACACACCAAGCCCGACAAGGGTAAGGTTGATTGCAAACATGCAATGGTTGGGGTCTCGCAAAAGTCAAACGTTATCAGCAGTATTCGTATTTTCACCTGAATTGAGGTAAGTAGAATACCCAACATCTCCAAGACTTGGCTCCAAATTTGGCAAAAAGCAACACTCAGGTGGTAAACAGGACGTATATATTTGCCAAAACGGAGTTAAAACAGCACAACCACAGTTTACGGTACAATACGTCAAGGCAGTAGTTCACTTCGTAAAACAATGGCATGAGTTAGCTACGAAAAGGGGTTTCTGTATTTAAAATGCATATCATTGTTGAAGATGCCAAGGTAATACGAACTGCTGGATTTCAAAATATCACGAAAAAGGCTAAATTTAAGCCCCTTATGTTACAAGTCAAGCCGCACATAGCCCAAGACAAGTTATTGCCAATGGAAGGCATGATACTCGCCAAGAAGACAGATAAACAAAAAGTTCTTCACTGACTACGAAGTTGAGTTTACTTTTGCAACTAGACATTTCATGGCCTCAAAGTTAACCGAAATCGTCATGCCTCGGTACGTGTGCAAGAGGATGCTGTACCCACTCATTAATGAAAATCTAAGTGTGGCAATGAACAAACACTAAATAAACAGACCAATGTGTCAATTAAACACAACTTAGTGTGAAACGCACTGGTGTTAGATGCTTAATTTCCCGATCCAGCAGGTTTCGCATAAGCCATATCTTTAGACAAAAGAGAACTTGATTCCAGTTGCCTAAATAGCTCTATATGATCGTAACGGCAAATGTATTCTGCTACATCTGACGTCAGCTACCACGATTGTAAGCAGAGAAAGTGTCTGACTAAGAAAATTCTTTCTTGTTCGAATGAGGCGATTTATACCCATGATAAGTCTCCAATAAAAAACGTTTTTCGAATGAAAAACCAAAAGGGATTCCCAGGAAAATATTGAACGTCGCAACATTATAGAACACATGAGGTAGGCACATGTCAGGTGTACCTATTTGGAAATTTACTGAATCAAGAATCCAATCTATGGAAAAATTATACCGAATGACACCACGACATGATCGTACTAGGAAGAATTTTGTAATGAACGAAACGTAACAAAGAAATTGAAGCCATTATAATTACATTTACGGTTGGAGGTAAGATTTTGTAACAACCAAGCAGCAAATAAGTACAATAAGATTGCTCACAAAAAACCGCGACCGGAAAGCGTCGGTTAAAGTCAAGTTAAATTGTGTTCATGCAGGAAGGCTGAGGCTTCTGCCTTTAAGTACTAAAAATAGTGAGGGGGTGGTTAATTCTTGAATAAGACTTACCTCGAGTAACGTATAAGTAGAAGAAGTCAAGATAAAGCAGCGTTTGAATGACACCGGCTACAACGGCGATGTAATCAAAGTAACCTTCGAAGGAATAGCGGTATATCCAATTGAGAATGTATAGCGCTCTATAAGAACCCAGCGCAAATAGGTAGTGAGATGTGATTGTCTCTGCTTCGCCTGTTTTTGAGATTAAAAACAATTGAGGCAGAATGGCAACTGATTCCAAGTAGATCGAGAATGTCCACAGAATCTTGAAAGTTGAGTGTTAGAATCTTAATGGCTACGTACCTCAAAAACGGAAAATCTGTGATTTATAATAAGAGCGAGCACGGCACAGGGGATAACGAGGAACTCGAGTCGAAATGTGTCATGGTTACTGTCGTAGGTAGCGCGAAACTTGAAATACATTAGGTACAATGTAGCGAAAGATGAGACAATGAAGACGACTTTTGCAACTGAGTTGTACACTGAGATAAATGATGTAAATAAGTCTAGGTATCGTGCACTAAAGACGATCGCAAACGCCAACTGTGATTTGCCAGAGAGACCTAATTAATAAATTTGGGATAAGGAGAGCAACATACCTGCACATGAACGGGTTTTCCATATTTTCAACAAAAGGATAATTATAGCAACAAAGTGCGAAAAGTCGCCCAGGAATCGGAAGATGTTCATGACAAAAACGCCAACACGTCAGAAACTGCACAACACGATAACTTTTAGGCTAAATAAACCCCACCAATTACAACAGATGGGCTATAACTATTGGTCAGCTTCACGAAATTTGAAAGTGTTGATGCTGGAAATCGATTACAAATAATCAAAGGTTACGGATTTCCACTTAAGAGTGTTGCAAATGTAAGCAATTACATCTCTTGATAGAACCAAAAATTCGGTTCTAAAAAGTAAAATCTCAGTAACACTTACGACAAGTGGTGTAACATGGAAAGATATTCATAAATCGAGGAAATCCAGGACTGCAAATTTCTTCTGTGCCAATACTTAAACATAATCGTGCTTTCTCATGTCCATAGTCGAAATGATGCACATCATCAATATTCTTGAGCTTTTACTTAGCTGATTGTGATCGTCGATATATCAAAAAATTATATTATTCTATTAAATTCACCTTAACGATGACAGAATATGCAAAACTATCTTTTTTATCTTCAGCGGAATATCTAACCAATGGTGCAGGCCTAGGTGTTAAAGTGCTGCTATCATTCGTCGTGGAAATATTGAACCTCAATGTTGCCTAAAACAAATAAAAATTTAAAGAATTACGGATATTTAATTCTTGTATAATTCAAAAAACCTGGGGTATTTTATCCTTCATTGATCATAAGTAATCTAAACAGATTTATGAGCAACCAAATTTATTTTCAATATCCTATATATTTCGGACTTTTACACTATCTATTATTAATTTCAAAGAAATATAGGTGAAGTGATCGTCTATTAAACGCGATTATTGTGCAATGATAACGACGACTGAATGTGGAAAAATCAAAAGTGAATGTTGAGTACATTAAATAGATTAAATTACATTTCGTTTAAGGATAGCACTTATGGTTTCACTGGATAATGCCAATATCTGCTTATAGGCGAAATTGCATATCCTTGCTCACACCCTTTCTAATCCTTGACCATAATTTGGCTTAAAAGCGAATATGATCAATATGGCCAGTGGTAAAAAATTACAGTGTGGTTCTTTTGATGCTTTTTAAATATGACTAGCAGTTTTTATTGCATATACTAGTCATTTATATGCTCCATCAATAATTACAGTAGTTTGTTTTGAGGCTATTGGAATCGCGTTCTCAATAAATCCTTATCGGTCGGCGTATGAGCATTTGTTGATTTTTTCGACGAATCGAAACATTATGTGCAAGCAAAGGCAGCAATACTCGCTATTGGCCTACTAATTGCGAATTCATTTCACCGTTAAATTTGAATTGTAATTTCTACATTAATCTGTGTGTGACATGCAGGAGATTAATTAATTAACACCTCGTAAAGCTAAGCAAGGAACTTTTCTCTTATATCGAAGCATCTCAATATACTTAGTACGTAAATTTTCCATTTAGCTTGAGCAACTGAAAGTATGTTTAATTGGATCATGCGTGCACATTATTCAAAAAGGCGTATATTTGTGCAAATAAAATCAGTTAAAAATTTTGAATAATGTATGAGCCTTCTTCTCTTCAAATAAAAGTACTAGCACGTTTTGGATACTAATCGCATGTCTAATAATCCTCTTACCAATTTTTGAATCTATTCTACAAAATTTTTCTTTGAGTCTCTAAACCGATAATGGAAATATAGTAGGGCACTTTGTGAGCTTAAATTAATGCAATCGGTCTTATAAGCTCATTTACTGATATTTTTCTGCCTACACTGAGCTTTTGAACGTGTTTAACTGGTTTTATAAACAGATATTAACTTACTGGGGCGAAGGGTCGCACTAATTTTGATTGTAATGGGCATGATTCTCAGATCAATAATTAGTTTCAACAATGAAACATCTTTGGCAACCTGTTTTATTTATAAAAATTCTATTAATTCATATTTTGAAAATAGCAGTCTGTAAAATTGGTTTATTGAACATAATAAATAATAAATCATTAGTTTTTCTTGAATTTGTGAAGTTGTTTACTTCGATGTTGATAAAACGGTGCACACCATGCCTAAAATAAAAAAAAAACTTTTTCATTTTTCTAACACAACCATACCCTACTTGTTAAGAGTTAAAGCTTTCTTATTAAGTAAGTACCGTGTGTGCAGATTCATGGGATCATGAACAAGAGGTATCATGTTTACTGCTGACCCCCTTTTAATTGATCACTCTTATTCAAAATTGCGCAACGATTCAGATTCATCTTAACTTCATTCAAGAAATAGACGAATAACATGTAATAGTGCAAATACGGAACTCACACAAGAAAATGCACAACCACGTTGGTTTGATCAGGCCTAAAACGATTAAAAAGTTTGCCTTTTACATAAGTTGAATTTGTGCGAGTTGAGTAACTTGACGTTGTTAACTTACCGAACCCCGATTTTTCTACAATTTTGAAAATATAAACTCTTAGAAAATATTACTATGTTAACCAACAAATTAACTGTTTATTAATTGTTTTTCTTTTTTATTTTAAAGCAAATTATGATTTCATGACCCCTCATTAAGTCAGACGCATTTTTGTGCTTGTTGATTTTTTCTGATTAAGTGACTTCGACATTTTATAGAACGCAAGTTCATCTACAAGCTAAATAACTCGCAGTCTGAGCTGTATCTCTCACTAATGTTATGCCAAGTGATAGCGTAATTTAAAATTAAGTAATATTTTTGCTGCTAAGCCTACACGGCTGCATGAAAGAGCCTCGAATAACTCACCCCACTCGACCATGTACGTGATCCAGTTGGTTGTGTCCGAACACCCGAAGTAGTCAATACGAAATCGCCGTTTCAAGGTCGTTGTGTATGTGACCGAACTGGGTGATTTCCTAGATCCTACAATATGAGGTGAAGTTGCCGTGATCTCACCAAGTACCTTAAATTTCGGTAAGCTTATTTTAGGTTCCATGCAATAAATAATTTCGTGACTAAGTGCAGAACAAATGCACTTTAAATCCTAATTTACCATTTATAAAAAGGTTTGGTCATTATGAACATTTAAAAATGAATAATTGAGTTAAATTTAGAGGTTACAAATCCAAATGCGCCTCCCGCTCGTATTTCAAAGAAAATGAAAAAACTCACCGATTTTAATAATTTCAGGATACTTTTCGGTTTCGTTAATTGCTTGAAGGTCTTTTCCGGTTTGGAAAACGACATTGCCCCACAGGGATGTCAATATTTGCACCTAAAATAAACAAATCCAGGTGAACGTGCGTCATCGACCTTTTTCTGTTCAATTTAAAAAATTGGGTTTTTATCACTGTTGGCGGATATTTTTAGAAAAAATTTTGACACTCATTTGCCTGTCCTGAACCTGCAGCAACTTAACCAAACTACCGACAGATAATTAGCAGTAATGTTGTTTCAACTAGGTTATTCCTCGAGTTTATAGCTAGAGTGAACCTGTAAGTTGACAAGTAGATTTCCACGATACGAGCTGCATACGGATTTATATGTATTGTCTCGGTCTTTTTAGAATGTTTCAAACACTATTTTAACCAGGCTTAATCACCCCGTGTAAATTCTTTATTTTAAATAGATTTGAATGGTGTATATTTGCACATTTGAATTTAAACACAGCGGCTGGATTTGTCTTCCTGATTACGTGTGGTCCTCTATTCACTATTTTAACACCGATCGGCTGGTTTAGAATGATATACGTCAGGTGTAGTTGTCAAATACTGTCAGAATGGCATTTTCAGTAGCCCAAAACACTTAAGGTTTCAGAAACGTACCTTTGGGTTGACACCGTTGAAAGTGCATTGGAGTTTAACAAGTTTGTTCTTGTGGGCCAGTACAACAAAAGGTTGTGAGGCATTCGGCACCAGAGCGTCTACAAGTTATTTGAAAAAAGGTCTTTATTTCAGCCAATTAAAAGCAGGCAAGAAGACATTCCATCCATTCATCTATTTCGAACAACTCACCAGCTGTTGAATCCGCCCACTGACCATTGGGAAATACAGCGATTGTGATTGGAATAAATGTCATGTTTTTAGTCTTAAAAACAATCCATTTGAGATCTGGTGAGATTTTCCCAGTTAGCAACACCTCGACATGGTAGGAGACACCTGTTTAAGCAGAATTAGAAGAGGTTTTTGCTAGCTATAGCGTTTCTTTTTATACAAATACTTTCAAATTCGTCCATTAAATTATATGTAATACATAAAAAAGCACTGAAGATTATCGAGTTTGATTTTACAATCCCGGAAAAAAATATGTAAAAGTTATTTGAACAATAAATCAGTTACAACTTGCATGAACATTAGCGAAAAATGCTCACTTTGTGAGTATTTGCACTGAAAGTGACTCGTAGAACAATCCCCGTCCTTTAATGGCACTTCTTCCTTCCCAACTGTTACTACCTGAACGATTGAAAATATTGTTGAACGCACAGGAAGTACTTAATATATTTGAGTAATTATTAATGTTTTCTCTCGAGCCGTGATTTGTGCTTGGCAATTGCGCGGCAAGAAGGTGAACGTGACCGAAATAAGAGCACCAAACGTGTGACGCGTGTTCCAAACACCGTGAATTTTGCATTTTTTTTATTTCAACAAATCAATCTTATAAATCTTACGTCATAAAGCTCCGGTAGCACAGTTTTCAATTCGAACGAGCTATTTACATCGCCTTTCAAGATTCTCGTGTCACCGGGAATGGCATGCAGCTGGGCATCTAAAAAGGAATTTCTCTTTACAAGCACTCTCAAAGCTGTACTTTTCAAAAATCGAAAAAAGTACATATGCATGAAACCTATTTCCCTATAGCCATTTACTTTTTTGCATTTTGTTCATGTTAATAAACTTCTATAGCTTTTATGGCCAATTGGGGCACATAAATTCTTGTAATCTATCGTAAGCTTTGACTTACAATGAGTTTATTTCAGAATTTCAACTAACATTTGAAAATTGTGCCTAATGGCAGTGAGGGAACACAAAAATGGATAAATTAATTTTTTTTAATCGATTATTGGGTCATAATTTACGGGCTGGGCCCTGACTAATCCTAGCATACTTCGGCTATTGCCAAGATAATCACAGATTTCAATTCAAATGGCGCTTAAATAATCCATTCAGCAGTAGATTAATGTAACAAATAATATGTATTAATTTCATTTACAAATCTGAAACTTAATAGCTCAAAACACAGTTGAGTTTGATCTACGAAATTCGCATTTACTACCAAAGATATTTACGATTGGGTTAATTGAAGTATCTGTCCAGAAGCATCCAAATAAACAAACTTAATTTTTCTGCTAAAATATTCTGAAAATCAGTGCTTACAGAAACATAAATTAAACAGTCAACTTAAACGACATGACACCCAAATATGGACGAGTCAGATTTCACAACCTGGACTTATGACTCATCGGTACTGGGCCGATCAACATCTAGAATATCATCTCCATACGATTCTTAATTAATCGACTAGGCATCTACATTGATTGTGGGACATGAACTATGAGGTATAAGGATTAAATTGCATTTGTGGTTGCTAAAATAGTCCTATATCCCGTGAAAACAAACATCACATCAAGAAATGCCAGCATTGAAACCAACCTGTTTGAAGGATCGTGGCTAAAGCTGCACACAGAAGAAGCAATCCAGCCATGTTTATAGAATCAAGTGACACCTATAAAGACGGGATTAGTGAATGGAATCTGTATATATATTTTGCCTGTGCCAGTTGTTTGCATGCACACACACAGTGGATCAGACCACTGCACGCTGACCTTGACCCTTCAAAACAATTGGCTTTCACTGCAGTCTGTGTGGGAGGGGGGGGGTTCGACATTAGGAAAATTTAAGCACCGCTGCAGTTTGCATTCCAGCAGCCTATTAATTGAGCATTATTCGATTCATTTTCTCATTCGTAAGTCAAAAACTTCGTTCAGACGAGACTAAGGAGTCTGCTTTTTGGGTGTTTGGAGGGTACTCACTTATCGGTGGTGACTTCCGACTTACTGGGTGATTAAAACAATCCGCGTTCAATTCTGAAACAACCCATTTTCAGAAAAACGTGACATTATTTATTAACCAGGCTATCAGCTGTCATGAATGTCACATTAGTTAATATCCTTCTTTGTTTGGAAGCATTTGACTTTTCCCATAGAATCTTATTCATTTTTGTTTAAATTATATTACTGAGAACGAAAGAGATAAAAAATTGAAAGAAAATAGTCTGGTAATGGAAGATTATCCCCTTTCAACTCCCTACGTATTTGCAGTGTCTGTTGATTGACATTTGGTTAATTGTTGTCATTGTGAAGGATGATAATGACCGAAACTGAACGCTGGAAATTGCATTGGCTGAATTACGCATGCGTTGACGAATCTGGCAAGGTGAATGAGGCGATGAAATTTTCTTTCCATAGGCAAGATAGTGGTGCGACATTTTCAAGGTCATCAACTTGACGTATGTCAAACGTGCACACACACACGCGCACACACACAAAGGACCTTGGTTGAAATCATCACAAAGCGAGCCAAAATGAAATCGCAAAGAGTTTACTAAATGATCTCATCATGGTCTGTGATTGACAAGCTGATCTGGTCCGAGGATATTGGTATGGCTACCTGATATCGGTTCGTCTATTCACTGGAAGCAGTTATACTAAATCGATTACTACTATCAGCTGGAATCTTATAAAAAATACATTTTACTGTTAGATTAAAATATCTTAAGGTGGCCTTGTCTGTATTAAGCTTCTATTTCAATATATTCTCTTGAATTATGTTTCAATTTACATCATGATCACCACAAGCTAACCGTGCTATACCAACCGCTGACACTTTGTACATTAGGGCCATAGCCGAGTTCAGCCAACTATCTCTATGTATCCGTTTGATTGGCCTGTTTTGAAGACCAACGGCCAAAAAGAGTCAAGGGTGGATGATAGGCAGTTGGTAACTGGAGGCAACGCCATTATAGCGGACGCCTCTAATTGGTCAATAAAGTCTGTGTTGTCGTATCTGTCTTCTTCATGCAAGGACTCAGGTATGATACACTCTCATTGAGGTCTTTTTAACAACCAGTCTTAACCTATTATCTAGGCACTTATACGAACGCCAGAAATTAGCCGATTAAGTGTGAAAAGGACAAATTGACATTTACGGAAAGATCAGGAATTCTCTGACACCCGTGGCATTAGGTTTGAAGTTTCTTAGGTAACAAATTAATGAGAGCTTTAGAAAGGTTGGTTTTCTATGAAAACGATCAAACCTCGATCCGTGCCCGAAATCTCCAGACTAGAAGGCGATTCGACAATTTCCAACCAATTAATCGCAAACCCTTTAATTCAAATAATTGGCAATTAATGCAATCTGCTTAACATCTATCAACGAAACAACTCGTGATTTTGCGCGTAAGAGTAGCTGAAGTCTGGTTATAAAATTTACTAAAAGTGATAGTAGTTACGCTCTCGTCAAAGTTTTTTGTTTATCAACCGATTCAGTCATCATTGAATAGCTACTTTAAGAATCACCTCATTAGGTAATTTAAACGCCTGCCGTCTTGCTTAATACAATCCACCATTTTGTTACAACGCGGCATTTCAATGCACGAAAGTGGGTCCCAGTGGTCGAAATCGTCTTTACTATCGAATAATCTGAATCAGCCAGAGTACCCAGCAAAATATCTTTTATTCACCAACATTAAAACCACAGCAAAAGAAAGCATTTGTACAGTTAGCACTGTTTTGTTAAAGCAATATACAAAAAGATACAAAACTCTTCAAATCGCAAATACTGTAGTGTAAAGTGTTTTCTTGATGATTTGAAAGCGTGCTTCCTTCAATGCAAAATGCACAATAAGATTCCTGAAAAGATCAATAAAAATGTCGATTCAGATACAGGGAAGAGAAAGGAATTTTTGCTTATGTGCATGTGCATTAATATAAACAAAAGGGCTTACCAATGAAAACAGCGAATGAGAAACCAATGGAAGCTAAAATTAAAACAATATTCACATGACTTATTCACTCAGCGCGAGGCGAAAATTACACTATATTTAATCAAATGTGTTCATGCAAAATCGATACCTCGGGTTTATCAACCAGAACACTAAAATCATGAAAATGTTGTCATTGATTATCCACGGATGTCACCTACACAGCACAACCTGAATGACTAGTGGCTAGACTCACAACCGACCCTAATTTATCGCGAAACGAGAAAGTAGCCATAATGACGTGACAAATATTTCATCACCACAAATATGCGCCACTACTAGCTCTATCAACCTAAAGCCGCTTGAAACAAATCAGGATTAGTTGTGCCAAAAAGATAAAGCTTAACCAGGAAATTTAGTAAAACGACAGCCGCAGCACTTACTTGCTCCAGACACAGCTAAAACAGACCAGAGTTCTTTTACTTATCGAAAAGTGAACAAGATATTTTATTAAAAAATAACGAAAATTTTTCAATTTGTGAAAGTCTAAAGACAAATTTTAGCCAGTAAAGTAGTACAGGTTGAGATTTGAGTTTCAGGGACTTACTCCAATCAATGGTGTGGGTTAGCCAATAGTCACCGGTGTTGCAAGAATAAAAGTCGATGTCCTGATTCTTCTTCACAGTCACTGTTGAGACCCTGTGCAAAATGATATTTCTGACCTCTACAATTTAAATTAGCAAAAACTCGAAAGAGGGTAACAAGGCTGACAAGGCACTTTGCATTACTGATTTGAAAATTTAGTTATGAATCTTGATGTTTCTCTGTTGTTGTCGTCATGTTATTTCAACACTTCTAGAACTTGAAAACATGCTTCTGCATGCTTTTGCCCTTTTACAATGTAAATTTGAAATGCCAGTATTGATTGTTAAAATTTCCTAATGCTAAATTATGCAAAATCGCTGCAAAGCAGCTATTCACTGGAGGAATGGTTTCCCATGGAAATCTTTCCCACATTATCCAATGTAAATTAGGAATCTGTTATGAAGAACAGAATGGGGTTTATTGAATTGATCAAGATCAAGTACGACGATACACAAGTGTGTTTGGGAAAAGAGAGATCAAACGTGGATGCGAATCCTACCCCGTCTATTTTTACCAATTACAAATATTTGCGCGAGTTTGGCCTGGCATTTCTACACTTGAGATTGCATGCAAAGGTGTATCCAATACACATTTTCTGGTTAGAATAGTAAACGAACATTATAATACACATGAAACGCAGCAATGGCAAATATGCTTGACAAGCTGGATGCATTTGTTGGAAAGTGATTAAAAGAAGTATATTTTACGCGGTTGTCTGACACTAGTGACGCTTTGTATTAGTAACCATAATTTAAAGTGTCGATCGTAATCTATTCAGTAAAAGGTCGACAAAATTTTTCTGATAATACACGGTCCTACGAAAACTCATTTGCGCTATATTTTTGGACCATTTTCTACATTTCTAACAAATTAAGATTTCCGATGATCAGGTTAAGTATTCGGTGATTTGCATAAAGTATTACTTAATCTAGTGGTCTTCGGCGCCGTTGCTTAAAAAGGCCAAGTGGCACAAAATAAATAATAAACAATATTTTGAGCTTACATACACCAATATGCTTACCGAGATTTAGGATTTGGGGAAACTTTGCCGAATTATCAATTGGACCTTGTAATTGTCTCATCTGATAGTAAACTTGCTTCTGGAGGCCGATATAAAGAGACGCCTGAAACCGGCAATGCAAAAAAGCTTAGCAAACCAATCACATTTAATGCCGTCCACAGGTAAATATTGATGCGTAATTAGAAAGTAGTGAATTATTTTCAATAAAAAACCATATTTGCACAAACGAATTTGCTGTTATGAACATTAGTTCATAATTTAAAGAAAACAGACATATAAATCAACTTGCACTGCACGAAAATTTTACGTTAAGATTGCAAAAGGTGGTTTAACGTGCATCCTCTCAAGCCATGTAACAATTCAGCATAAATGAAAAAAGGGGGAACATTCTAATATGAATAAGATGAATCGAATAGGGCGAGTAGGATTCCTAATTTTTATACTTATAAGGAAGGACATTAGTGTGTTGTTTTATTTGGGAATTATAGTTGGGCAATATGTGAAGCAGAATAATAGGGCTTTAACGACGATTGACTAACATGACAAGTACGTACCTTCGGATTCGTCGCATAAATGGAACAAGTGAGAGTCACTGTATGCATATTCTTGGCTCGAACAATTAATGGAACTGAGTATTGCGGTTGGATTGAACCTAAATCACAATAACACAATTTACACCTAAAAGAAGTGTGGCAACCCTCGAGAAGTACAATTCTACTGGTTAAAACTTCGAAATGCAGAGATAATGCGGCAAGTTATAGCAGTGCTGTTTCCCTATTTAAAATGTATATTTTTGTCTACTAACATATGCGATGATAAAATTTTGCTAATTTTATCAACACTAACTGAGAATAATATTAACTTGAAAAGACAAATATCTCAATAAATGAAACGCCTTTGATGTTTGTTTTTAACATGCGTTTAGAGGACGTATATTTGATGTGGCCGTACTTTGACTAGAGTGCTCTTATTGCTTGAAGTACTAAAAGCACTCTTCCCTACCTATGAAAAGGCGTCCTTTGAATTTGGTATTGTACGATACATAATACAACGGTTAAATAACACCACGCTATCAAAGGATTTTAAAATCCTAATTATATTCATGAAAATTGATGCTATCATGATTACTTTTATTTATATGGGGTATTATAGCATTTATACAACATGGCCGCGGTATTATCCTCTTATCAAAATCGTACCTTCTTATTCTATCTTGCTTGCTTCGTTATGGTCCTATTCAGAGCTTTTTTTTCAAGAATCGTGCTTTGATTTACCTGAAGCCATGTCGTTCCAAACATCATCAGTGAAAAAGACAATGCTGATTGGAACCAAATCCCCATCACCTTTGAAAGTGACCCACTTAAGTCCGTAGGACATGTAGCCACTCATTGTCACTGTCATTTGGTCAGAGGAATCTGTAATTATTAGAAAAGATAATAAAAAAACCCATCAATTTTCACAAATACACAGAGTGTGAATGGTCCAGTGGCATCATATGAGCCTGGAGAACGTGTAAGACGCTTCGTTTTGAATATTGTGATTAAAATGGGTCATACGTTACCTAGAAAGTTGCAAAAGTCATACCTTGGGTGTAGGAACACTTGAAAAAAGGCGTCGAACAGTTTGAATTCACAAACGTAACCTTGTGAATTCCGCTGGTCAAGTTCTGAAATATATTCGAAAATTCGAATGTAGGATGTTTTTCAAAATACCTCTAATGATTCCACCGGCACTAGATGTTCAGCAGAATGACATATACAAAAATGAGACTTAAAATATTATATCCATTCGCTGAAAAGACTGGTCTGAACCAAAGTAATAGGTCTGAGTTAACTTTAATCAACAAAAAAAGGTTTTCCCATGTACCCTAGGTGAAGAAAGTAGAATAAAAGATGCATGAAAAACACTTTTAGGGCCAGTTCCACGTATACGTCAATATTTCGACAGGTCCTTGTTTAAAGACTGCATAATACTGACCCCGAAAACGTCATCTAATTGCACTCATAACAACCACCAAACTAATCGGTTGTACCTAAATCAGCACAAGTGATAGAGCATGGTTTATTTTTAAATTTCTTATTTCCTATTAATATTTCATTAGGTTTATGTAGAAATGTCTGCTTCACTCCTGTAAGACATGGTTTTTCATGTTTTAAAGGGGACTTTCCAAATACATTACGAAAGTGTAGGTAAAGCTTTCGCCGTCGCGTTTAGGCAGCAGAATAAGGAACTATCATAAAAAGAGCAACTCACTTTGTAAACTCCCGGTAGGGTTGTTTTGTAATTGAAGGCGTCGTCCTTTTTGCCCTTCACAACTCGCGTATCACCCGGCAGGGTTGTGTACTTAGCGGCTAAACACATGAAAAGGACCGGTGAATGCGAGCGCTACTGAAAATCATGAGTAGTCACAAATTGCAACCAAAAACAAGGATATTCGGTTGTTTGCCCATCGGAATTAAGTGTCCAACAGCAATGCGTTTTCCTGAACTCTTTTGTTTGAATTCCTGAATTTTGACGCCTTTGCCACTAATGTAAACAGGTTTTGATAATACTGGATTATGTCACTTTAACGTTAATTGCAAATTTAAATTTTATCCTCGTATTTGTGGTTTAGAAGAAATTTATTTAATTATCAAAGCAATTGCTGCAGCCGTTGTCAGGAAGAAAAATCAAAATATATTTTTAGATGTTGGTAAATATCCCTAATGAGCAAATCATTCCGCAAAATCGGACAAAATTCAAACACGGAGATTTCATCAATTTTCGTGACATGGAAGAAATGTTGCAGATTTTGAGTAACTAAATAGGTCATCGAAATCGAGCCTTTGTTGAGAAAATTGTACTTTTGAAATTGAGTTTGTGTTTTCGTTCAATGTAACAAATAAGATTCCCGCTGAAGTGTTGAAAGTGGTTGCTGTACCCCACTTGAATACGCCACAGGCATTTCTGCCTCGAGACCACTGCCAGAAGACTGTTATTTTAGGAAACGAGACTGGGTTTGATTTTACAAGACTATTAGAGGGACTACTCTTCCTCTTGGATGTCTTCAGAGTAAACAAAACTTTTGTAAGCTGCAGATCTTAAAAACAAATGCAATCATGCAAACTTACAAATTACGGCTACTTGAATAATGAGGATCAAAAGGACCAACTGAAGAGATGCCATTTTCTAAAACAAAAATAATTTAAAAAATAAAATAAAACTAGTAATTTTGTAAAGATAGTTCATGTAACAGCTGTGGTTGATAGTGATCTTATTTAAAATGGTCCTCTATTACTTAAAAACGACCAGGATTTATATTAAAACCGCGTCAAAACACGAAAATTAATCTGACAAAGTATGCCGTATTTTTATAAAGGTGGAATATGCTTGATTTTGCACTGCAGAAAACATTATAAATTAACGTGAACGTCTGCGCAGCTGAGTACGTCATGAAAATTACCATTGCACACTTATTGTTTGGAATTGTTGCTGTTAAATGTCCATTTTCGCTAAAAATTAAATCGAACATATTTCCCAACACCCGGTGTCTTAAAAAATATGCATTTTTACTTAAATGAATCACAGCGCTCTTGATGGTTACGGTAACGGGCAACTTAGAATCCCGCGATCAACAAGGTTGAGTGCTTTAGTTAAACTACACATGACAGAGAAGCATGGTTTGAAGCCCATGTCAAAATATCCATCTTCTGCTCTACCACCGAGTTCTAGTGTTTGAGAACACAAAGTAGGTGAAATGTTTGATTTCGAATTCCAGCAACTTCAAGATGTTTTGGATATTTAAAAGCTGTTTAATCAGAGAGCAACAGATCGATGAGATGAGCCATAACAAAGCACTCACCAAATGCCGAGGAGAGCTGTGGTAGCGCAATTGAAAGACGCACCTGTCTCCGAATTTATACGCCAAATGAGGTTGCGCATTCGCTTGTGTTGAGTTGGAGACCCTCTGCTGCATTGGAGCGTGTGCAGCATTGCGACCTGTCGGGTGTAGGCGCCTCTGCCACACAAGCACCCACCTACCGCTAATAGAACATTCACTCTGCCATCGCTTCTCTCTCGTTAAGATATCGCGCGGTTGCGGTACGATACTGTTTAAGGTCATAGCTCTCAGCTTAATTGACAGCCAAAAGTGAGATGATAAGGGGTTGATTGGTCACAAAGCTGACTGCCACACAAGAAAGGCCAGTTTCCAGTAAAGCCGGAGTTGTGAGTCATGTTACTTACATATCAGAAACCACATTCAAGATAACTGTCTATTTGCGATATTTGTGCTTCGCAGAGGGTCAAACACTGGATGAATCATTAGTGTTGTGCCTGAAATTGGTAAATTGCGACTGAGTTGAAAATGCAAACATCACAGCTGGTGTAGGCGGTTGCGAAGAAGCCGAGACCATCGTTAGAGTTTACCGGCTCACAGATACATGCTAACAGTTCTCTCACACCAGCACAGAGGCTGAATTCGTGTGATACAGCGTCTCCCCAACTTAGTGCAGGACAAGGCAAAACCTTGTGCGTAAGGATTGTACCGCTCAGTGCACATTCACAGGGGCCACTAATATATTGCGTTGGCGGCCGAGAGCGGATGTGAGAAATAGTAAAATCAAAGGTGTGTGGGCCAATAGAATGAGGCTGATGACATGAATTATAGGGACACCTCTTCCTTTATTATTAGTCGATCTGATTTAAATCTATGATGACTCGGCTTGAAAGCCAACTCTTGAAACGACTTGGTGATTAAGCAAGGTGCCATAATGCCACAAATACAAGCATTGCCCATGTTTTTTTTAAGTAGGAATCCCCCTTAATGAGGGCACTGCTTGGCATTACGCTCTAACGCTGATTGCTAATGGCTTTCGAGGTCCACGTAAACACGCCTTCGCAGATGGCAACGATTAGGACTCGTGAAAAAACTTTAGTTTGAAGAACAACTTAACCCAATTTTATGAGCCAGTTTGACTTGAAAAATAAAAGGATTGCTCGCAGCCTCGCATTCCTTAAATTAGAGCGTATATGGTTTTTACCTGGTTAGCTCGATCACGAAAGCAAAAAATTAGACGATTTTGTCTTGCTGAAGATGCACATATTTGGAATTTTAAAAAAACCAGCTCTAGCGTAGGTTTTTGGCAGAACACAGGAACCAATTTTATGTGCCTACCGCAAGTTCTGATTGGCTGCGACAGCGTCGCAGACAACCAGTGACACAAAACAAATTCGCTTCTCCTAAAATCGGGACTTTTTAACCAATAGAATCTCAACCGTCAATTATGTTGTGGATTGGAATGGCACCGAACGGTGTGTGTGAAGATTGGTATCATCGCTCAAGAATTTAGGAGCAGGGATAACGCGGAATGTGATTCGTTTTATTTTTAAAAACGGTCTGTAAAAATGCAGAAGTGACGAAAAGGATGTACTGTTTATTCACAATAACTCGAAAGCAACTGCACGCAATCCAGTCACCCAGTCGCGTCACTCTTCTCAATATCCCACCCCCAAAACCCAATAAAGTGAATAAAAGCTTGTTCTGGGCATGCCACAATCTAACGACGCCACAGCCTTCAAATGCACGATCAGTGGCGAACGCGAGAACAGTGCTGAAGAACCAACTCCGCCTGGAAAAAAAATCCATCATTCATGAGCCCAGAGAAGTTACTCACTTGGCGAAATCTTTTCTGACCAGCAATACGCACACTTTCAGGGGTCACGAAGTACTTCGTAACTCCAACACCTCACGATGAGATTAATGGACAAAAACGCCTCCCTCTATGAATTTTTACCTTAGCCATTTTCAACTGCTGATTTCGTAACTTGTTTAAACTAGTGTAAAAGAGAAATGGAGGCCTCTCGAATCGAACCAATCAGATTCTGGGGATACAAATATCATCGCAATGCCATTTTGACATTCTGAACAAGTACCAGTACCAGTGCAGGAGCCGTGCATTTGAAGAATAAACTTGGCAGGCAGATTAAGGCAGTGTTTGAAAATGAAACAATGCATTGTTAATCCACTTATTTCCCCAATTAAAAGCATGAAAGAGCATTCAATTTTACATATTACGTGCCAATATTACGCACATTAAAGTCAAAATAAAGGGCGATGTTTGAAAAGTTACCACAGCCACCGAATGGAGGAACAAATAAGGGAAAAAATAAGAAATATGACAATGGCTAAAAGGCAGAGAAAGTAAAAGATAGCGCTTTGTGGCATTAGGGGAAGACGGTCTGATTGGCTGAAGAAGAGGTGGCCTTGAGCCCCGCGAGGACATGAGCCAATCGGGCTGCGTCCTCGGGTCCGGGCGATGCGAGTGGCTCGGCGACCGCACAAACATGCACGTGACCCTCGTCGTCACCGGCCGCGAGGAATGAACCCGTCGTGTCCCACTTCACCTTGTTCATAGCCGACGTAAACTGGGTGCGACATCGCGCCGTCGGAACCTACAAATGCGCCGATGGAGGGTGGTCTGAAATTCAGCTTTCCATGACAGCTAAAGTAACACAGCCGACTATGCATCGAAATGACGCTAAACATTGAACTTCCGTAAGAGGAGGACATAAATTGCCAGAATTAGGCATTGTGAGCACGATTATTCTTAAATGTTACAGCTACGGCAATCACTTCGATATCGTCGATGAGGTTCCACACGTCGATTCGGCCAGTGCCGTCGACAGCGGCGAATAGAGCGGGGTGCAGCGGGCTCCAGTCGACGCCGTAGACGCATTCCGAGTAGTCGTCGAAGGTGTGGAGAGGCGTGTTGTCGCGCACTGACCACAGACGAACGGTCCAATCAAGAGAAGAGGAAAGAAATATGTGTGAGAAGGAGATCGCGCTCGGGCTAGGGTGTGTCGCAATACCGCTAACCATTGTTGAGTGACCACTGAAGGGCTGTGGCCGGCGAATCGAGCGACCCTCAAGAGGAACGGTTCGACTGCAAAAACAGAGTAGAACGACTACTTATAAAATGTAAGTAAGACGTGAACAATCAAAAAGTGAGAATTTGGGGAAAGGAGAGCAAACGAGGCAATTTACCAACGACAAAGCGAAAGCTACCTTGAATGCCGCTGATCGGTGTAGATGTGTCCAACCTCGGTTCCGACGACAAAGTTGTTCTGATCGCCGGCAAAGAAGTCCATACACGTGGGGAAGAGATCGAACATGCCTGTCGGTGTGCTGGGGGTTTCACACACGCGGATGCGTTCACGCGGTGCACCAAGGTTATCCAGGCTCCACGAACACATGGTTCCATCAGAGCTCAATGTTATCGCGTTGTGAGCGTTTTGTGATCCGATCACTTGCACAGAATTGATTGGCTGGGTGTGCGTCATCGTCGTAAACGTGCTGCGCTGAACTGGTGTTCGCTTATTCGAGCTAAAGCACAAAACTCTACTCACAAGCTATCAGTAACGATATTACTGCACTTTTAATGTATCCCATTCAAAGAGAACAAGGGAAAGTCTTGAGACGAGACGGCCACTCACCGGCTGTCCCAAAGAACCACCTGACCGGAGTACGTGCCACCGATGACGAGGTTGGGGTGAAAACGGACCATAGCCGCGGCGGTGATTGGTTCGTTGCAGTGAAAGAGGTACTCGGGGCAGCCACGGGTGGGGAATTTGAGGTTCCAGACCATGCAGCAGCCAGCGGGCTCGTCGGTGGCCTCTTCGTTGGCGCTGTACGCGGCCAACACCAACTCCGGGTACGTGGGGGACCAGTCGAGGTCCACGACTGTTCGGCTGGTGGACCAGCGCTCGGCGTAGAGATCCACCACGCACGGCAGAAGGTCCTCCGACCTACGCAAACGCGAACTCCCGTTAGACGTGGGGCTACGTGCACGCCTGGCGGGGTGGGCGGATGGGGGGAGAATACAAATAAAATGAGGTGGGATGCCCTTGTGGGCAATCGACGCTCATCACCGCGCACCAAAAGAATGGATACGAAAGGAATATGGACAGTCGGCACCATGTCTTCATTATTGGAAAAGACGGACTTGGTGCTGAGCAAGCCTCTACACCGCCAAACTTTGTTTTGACAGTACAAATCACTAATAAGGAGGACAACGTTGACGCCAACTGGTTTCGACAACCGACAAGTCTTATACCACACGAATCGAATTTTCGGTGCTCCGGCAAACCGTACTGTCGAAATCTGAGTTGCTGGAATCCTCGTCTTCGCCCGGTCCTGTCTTCGTGCGTTTATAGCAGTGAGGCGAGATGATGCTCTGTGTTCCGAACGATTTCAAAAGCCATTCACATTGTTGATGCAAAGTGGAGAGAAGCGACTACTTGGTAGCTGGGAGTTGGAGTCGACCACCAGCGAATAATCACTGATTTGGGTGACAGACGCTTGGATTTCAAGTACAAGCGAATTTAACACTGGATTTTATTGCAGGAGATTAAGCTAAGTTTATACATCACCGTGCATGGGCGTTCTGTGCCTATTGACACAGAGAAAAGGTCACGCTGTAGTGCAGTGAGGCGAGACCTGACACGGTGAAATCGTCAGCCCCACACAAAAATCTCCAGTTTACAAAATGCAAGCGACAAGCAGTGAAGAAATAAGCCCTATTCGGAGAAACTAGATCACGATGTATTAATTAAAACCTAACTGCGGGAACGAGAATAGGCATGACGCATTCAGACCGGAATTGTTGTACTTCTTCGGT
Organism: Mesocestoides corti; assembly: GCA_900604375.1. NCBI lineage: Eukaryota > Metazoa > Platyhelminthes > Cestoda > Cyclophyllidea > Mesocestoididae > Mesocestoides > Mesocestoides corti. Next base: position 60,866 of record UXSR01005311.1, on the reverse strand, counting down.
GTTTTTCATCGTGTCTGCTTCATCCTTTTACGCAGAAACTTAGAAAGTGGTAGCCAGACGGTCCCTCGGCTCTCAATTTAAACATAATCGCCGTAGGCAAATCCAAGGTTTCATCGTTTTACACAGTGCTACAGACCACGTCAACAGGCAGACATGCCTGCTGCATCATTCTGGGTGGTTTACGATGCCACAAATCGTCGTGGTTGTGGGGGCAGGGGAGGCGGCATGACTCAGTCGTCGCGCCAACGCGCATTTCTGCCTTCGCTGCTTGTCCTCCGGCGCCGGCGTGGAAAGCAACAGTCGAGTGGCCGAATTCACCCGAGTGCATAACGAAGCAGAATTCTCGCAATGAGGTCCGCGACCTTTTAGCTCGCAACTCGAGACGCGCAGACAAGCGACGAGACAGTACGAACAACTTTGACGGTCGTGAGAGCAACAATAACAAACAACAAAGTACAACTTGGCTGCAAAACTTTGTACTAAGGAGTGCTCGAATGCAGAGACACCACCAGCGAATGTTTGAGATATCAAAACCGAATCGGCAAAAGCAAATGTGTACACAGTCAAGGGTGTGTGAAGAGTCGATCGTTAGACAAAAGGAGCAACACCGCGCAGATATTTCAACGTTATCGTAATAAGCAAAGTTACCCACGGAAAAACGGAACAAATAATTGACGAACAAACGAAAGCGACCACAACAAACAACCTGTCGTCATACCACTGAGTGCGCTAAAAGAAGGTTCAAAAGGGATCCTTTAGGGCAACAGCATCCACTTCTGAAGTATGTTTCTTCAGTGTGACTTATTTCGCAAAAAGTATATAACAAGTAAACGTTCTTTACGCAAACCAACTGGTCGAGCACTTTGTCTGATTTAGAGCAAGCCAAGATTTACTGGAGCAACTTGCTGTAGCGGTTTACATCGGAACACCCCATGTTTGCTATCTACAATGGCAACGAGGATTCAGCCACCACGAGTGCGTAGTTAGTAGCCACCATCTGGCAGACACTGAAGCCAATCATTGATCACACAAGAAAAGTAACACAAGAAGA
>UXSR01005311.1:0-58935 GCA_900604375.1 Mesocestoides corti | reverse complement strand
GGACCCGCTGAAATGGGATCATCACACAAAGTAAGTGGAATGCGGAAAAGAGATAATACAGTATGAGCGCAAAATTGCAAAAATAGCGTCAACTATGTGTGCTCCTCGTCATAACGCTAATGAAAAATTGAGATTCTGATTCGAGGATTCTTCTCTTTACAAATACCACCCTTTAATTCACATCAATAATGAGGGAAAGCAACAGTAAGGTAATTGGATAGCACACAATTCTAGCCAAATATTAACATACAATGGAGACTTGAGGCAAACAACGACAGCAGGCCAAAATTAACCTTTAGTAGAGATTCCGAAGTAGATGATCATTACTGGAAAAGTACACAGCAACAGCATACAGTTATCTATGTTACTATCTCTGGGCAAAAAAATAATGCAAAACACAAGGTAAAAGTCAAGATGAGAACTCACATTCGCGATTGGGATTTATATCAATGGTTTGTGTCTCTTTGGTGTAACTGTCAAGTGAATGGGGCTTTAAATCAAATTCCGACACAAGACAATACTGAAGTTTTTGGGGGCGGATGCCCACAGAAGAAGACCTAGGAAATGTCAGGAAAGAGAAATGCTACCTTGTTCCATTGTCAACGCGTCGAGGTAGATGTGGCCCTATCTCCCCAACTTCTGGTGACTTCAACGGATCGATACCCAAATTTCTGAGTAGAGCATTAGCTTCACCACGCAAGTCAGTCGATGAAGCAGGAGCGCTATCAATGCCACCGAGACCACGGAGTTTCAGTTCTTCTCGCCTAAGCTTTTCTTCTCTAAGTGCACGAAGCTTCTCCTTTTTTAACTCTAACTCAGCTTTCCTGTCGGCTGTTGTTGACATCGTTAATATATGCGTACAATATATTTCCAAAAAGAACACCCAACTGACGGCGCCTGGCCCGAATGAACACCATCAACTTCACGGGCTCGAAAAGCCTCATAAAAGCATGAACATCATCCATGTATTGCAAACATTCAATTTGAAAACTGGAATTATCATAGCAACGCCACATTCTTTAGAAGACAAATTAAGACATAATAATCACAAAATATTGTTTAAATTTTTTTTAAATTTGATCTTAGAATAAATTGCATTCACAAAAAGAAATATGTAGAAAATATGGGCTCATTTCTCGAAAAATACTGCCCAGCTAGTAACGTTTTGTGAATTGCAGAAATAGTCCTCATGATGTCTTAAGCACTAACGTTCTAAAATTCAATAACTTAATTTAATTTGCACGAATATTGTGGTTTGCTCTCATGAAACACCACCTACTGATACGCCCCAGCATAATTTTGACGCGTGCAGAAATTTTCGCGTATATCAGCTCTAATATACTATACTTGCTGATTTTTATTTATGCCTTATAAATTCACTGTTAATACATTTGTTTTTTGCCTAATTTAACTGTAACTGCTCTAAATGAAAACTAGTGTTTCAGTTTTTGCGGAACGATAATGAAAAAAGAAGATACTTCTTTTCATTTAAATTCTGCGAATATGTTAACTGGATTGAAAAATATATATAAATAAATAATTAGAGGTACGATTTTTAATCTTTAATAATGAAAACATACTTATGTGCGTTCGAATTAACTTCTTTACTCAATTAGTAATTGAGTACTCATCTGGAATATATATAATGATAATCATGATTTCACGTTTGTAGAATTCGTTGTGATAAGAATGCGTTAATAAGAAACCTTTTAAATATTTTGATTAAGTAGAGCTAAAATTTTTCTGCACTTCTTTAAAGACATTAACCCTTTGCAAATGCATTTTCCCGCTTTGTTATAATTGATTGATTGTATCCCCAAATATTGAAAAAACTGGATCGGTTCTTTTGCGTTCTTGGTATATTCACTGCTTGATTACGACTAAGAGGTAGTTGGGGTGTCTTCTTTCCCTTGGGTTTTTGTGTTGAGTATTGTCGTCGCCACTGATGCCCCTTCAAGGAACATATGAAGTAAAACTTGGGCAGAGCTTTATAGATCCCTCCCAGAATTACTTCATGACCATGAGGTGCAATTTCCTACCTGCATCAGTCGACAAGGACCAACCAGGAACAATCAAAATTAATGATGATAATGAAGTTGGCGTACGCCTACCAAACGTCCCTGGGGCAGAACAACCTTCGACATTGTTTAAGGGAAACATTCGGCCGGTTCAGAAAGAATGCATTCTCATTTACAATAAGGCAGTATGTTTAATTCTTACTGCTTTTATGTGTCATTCAAAATTATTGTCCTGGTGTCCTTTGTAGACAAATGAATTAACACTCGAGCGGATATCCAAAGCTGCACAGTTGAAGAAGATTCGTGATGGGTCGTCTTGTAAAAGGCCAAAAGTTTCTCAACAGCCGCCCGTAGTACCTAATCCCACTACTGCATCGGGTCAAGTATCCAAGCCAAAGGTTCGAACAATGTCTGAATCCAGTTCCGACGAGGATAAACATCCTAGCAAACCAAAGCCCAAGTCCCCCTTACTTCACAGACCTCCCGCAGTTGTGTCAAACAGCCAGACAATTCTAAAACGCTCAACTCTAAGTTCTTCGTCATCATCAAGTGATAGTGAAGGTGAAGTTCCTAACAGTCCCGTGCAAAAATTTGGAAACCGACAGCCCTCAAGTCTTTCAAGTTTAAGCGACATAGATGATACGAAAGTTCCACAATCTCAGGCGAAACCCGCATTGAACCTGGATTTGCAATCGTCTGCGTCCCTTCAACGCGCCCTCGTTGCTAATGACCTGCATCTAAGTGAATCCGAATCTGACGACGACTCACTGTAGGTTCTTTTACGTAGAAGCTACCACGTTACATATTAATGTATCTGGGCTCCGCATTGCTAATGTAATTTTCGATTAATTGATAAATTGCGGCAAATTGCTGTGACCTCAAAACCTGGTTTCATTTATGCACTCTGGGGTATTGCATGGCAGCGGTAAACATCCATGTCATTGGCTATTTAGTCCTCTGAAATATATTTTGTCCTAGCCTTCTAAAATGCGTTTACTTACAGTGTTCTTACTAAATACAGGTCTGTACTTACGCATTTGTCAGAGGCGCTATAAATGCCACGCTACTAATTATAGTCACTAAAAACATTAGGTGTATTGTCCGAGGCCACTCTCCAAAATATCGACTAAAAATTGGGAGTTACTATTCCTTAACTTACGTCTTGAACAAAAGTAAATTAACGGCTATGCCACCTCCAACGCGCCACATACGTATCATAAAAACGTCACATTACTTGTTTAATTACGTGCACTTTAACACTGGAATTAATTACTCGACGACATTCATCGCATAAAAAGCACATTTGAGCCGTGCACGGCTCATTGTATTCGCTGGAGATTGTCATCAACTGTCCATTAATTTTCTGACGTAACGTAAGCATTCCTCGTGATTTCCTTCTATTTAACTAAAATGAATTACGATTTTGTAGAGTCGAAGGCCGTGGACACTCTTGTCTAGATATATACGTAAAATTTTCTAGGAAGAAATCGGGGGCTACTGCTTGTCACTTTCCTGACATAGATGCTGAACCACGCTTATTGTCAAGTACCGATCACTGTTAGACCACTTTTACCGCTGTTCAAAAAAGTGCGTGTAATATCTACCTTCTAAAACGTACACATAACGAGGTTATAATTGTTAATGCAGAATGCAATTGAATTCATTAAATTAGCAGTTATTAACACGGATCGGCATCGTAACGCCTACCTAACACTACGATTAGCTCATGAACTAAATGTGTTCATTCTTTGCATTGCTGGGGATTACATGGCACGATGTATGGCCGTGCTATTATTCAATCAGGTGATTTGAAATCGCTTGTAATTTGCATTAATATACGTTCCACCTTATTTAACTCACTCTATTGCTTACACCAAGGTGTTAAACATGAACTTTGCAAAGCATAACGCTACTAGCCACGAGTTGTGTGGTCCAATTTACGACCACCATTACGAAAGGCAAATATGAACAATTTCAACGTATCTACAAAAGACCTTACGCCACCTAAAAACAGGAATGACTCTACAACACAAATCTTCCAGAAAAGTTCAACTGCTTGTCATAACTGCTTATCTCTCGCTCAGACACACTGCATGGCCGGATTGGTATCAAATAAATTTTACGCTACTGATAAAGCAAACAAAGAGTAAATTATACAGTGCTGGTCCCAAGGGTCCTTTAATATACCTTACGAAGTTTTCAGTGTAATATTTTACACTAGGGATATTCTGTCGGAAGTAAGGACTTAGTGTGACAATACTTCCTAGGGCAAGTACATAGACGTGTCTATCAACTTCGCAGGATATCTCACGCATAGTTTTATATAGAAGCTTGTCATTGTAAATGCAAGCGCCTTGCCACCAATCAACCATCTGGGCGTATTCCTACCAAATGAGCTATGATCAAAGGTAAAAGCGTAAAAAGTGTTCTCAGCAACAACATTAGTAATGAAAATCAGTTTCAGTACACCGCGAGTTTAATTTAAAGCAGGAATCTGCATTTAAATATCGCTACCGCCTGAAACTCATTCTACAGATGGCTGTTTTAGTTGCCGCTACTGATCAATTACGAGTAACATTACTATATTGACATGGCACGCTAAGGGGCACACGTCTTCGAGTGTAAATTCTGCGTAAATGCTATATATGGCAGGCAGAACGGCGAATAGTTTAGTTAAATGCAATAAGAAAATTGAAAACTCTGATTCAACGCCGTACGATCTACATTTAGAAAGCACAACAAACTATAGCAGTGGGGGGAGTAGTGAAATCCAATGTTGCAGAGGCGTATGCACACAAAATACGTTTAGGTATACAGCAACTCAAACAGCATACTACATGCTCACCCAATACGGGAAGTATGGTACTATTTGGAGCGACTTTGGTTTAAGTAGTGGTTATAGGCAATAACGGTCATAAAGGCCCTACCCAACAGCTTGCCATCGAGTGAGATCAAATCAGCATTCATTTTGAAAGCCAAAATGAATGCCTCGTCGTAAATGCCCTATAATAAAGTACTAACCTTGAGAAACAAATTAATTACGACATTGAAAAGGAATCGAACAACGACCGGTGATTGACAAGTCACACGAACGTCAAGATATACCGCTTTTTCGGAAATGAATTGTACGATAATCCAAAAGTCATGTACTTTACATTAAACGGCAAAAGTATTATAAAAGAAGGTAAGGAATTACAGACCCAGGAAGCGTGAAACTGTAAATTTCCCAGTATTCGAAATTGTGCAAAAAAATAAAAAAATTAAGACTTGTCCTTTTGGATCCATATAATTGGTTTTGGACGAGAGCGGAAGATGATCTTCGTCTTAATAACTGCAGTGACAGAAATATTTATTCCAGCACCACTCCGTTCCCGACGAATAACTGCAAAGGGTTTTGGGAATTTAACGATCTTCCCTTGTAGGAGGTGGTGACCAATTATTAAAACAGGCTCATTCTAGCATTGTAAATTAAGAAAACAAATATACCTCTTTTGTAAAATGTAGATCACCAATAAATTTTCCATCAAGAGTCCCGCCGCTTTTATTGATAATTTCACCCTGCAATTCAATCATACCCCATTCTTCAACACCCGTGCTATTTTTACTATACGGTTTAAATGGAAAACACACCTCGAACTACGAAGCTTCAGAATCATTTAGGTATTCACAAAGTGCGGAACAGGCAGATATCTTGAAGTCCACTGTTTTAAACATCACCTGTGAACAAAGCTCCCACTTTAATAACCTTGCTAAAAGCTCTCAAAAGTGCAGCTTTTAAAAATAGGCATCTAAAAACGCTCTTAAAAGTTCGTACAACATATATTTTACTGAATATGCATATGTATTAATTAATTGTTGACAATTTCCGGAAATTTGCTCATCGAGAGTTATCTACATGCAAATTCTTAGATTTCTCAGATTAAACGGTCGGTTAAGATCAAAATTTTAATCAGATGATGCAGTTTTAACTAATAATACCTTTGGAAACAAACATTCACATTTAAGTATCCAATTTTTTCGCGTACAATGAAATATTTTAAATCTCTAATTATTGTAGACAAAGTTTTATTTTTACTGTAGAAATTTAAATAAGATTATATATTTGTGGCAGTGTGCTTTTATTAGCATAAATCCCCCTTAATATATTCAAATCGTATTGTTGTTTGACAAATATATTCTTGGTTTATCAAAATTTTAGTTAATGTAAAGCAATGAACGTATTATTAGAGAGCCAAAGGCCTTATTTTTTTTGCTTGTGTACTCACATTTAATTTTTTAACATAAAGTACAACTAATCACATCGCAAAGGCTTAACTATCGCCTTCTCACACACATTCGTGGTCATGCGTTGCACAGAATTCAGTTGTCATTGATATCAGCATTCTAGAGGTTACCTAATCAGCGACAGTGTAAGCATAAAAGTCTAACATTAATAATGTTTTGAGATAGTCATGGGAATTTACGTCATGTATTATGAAATGGAGTAAAAATATTTCTATATATCGTGAAACCGGTTGGGGGTATTTCTCAAACAGAAAATTAGTTTCCTGTTTACCTGTTTTACATAATATGCAGGGCAAAACGGAGATCACTAAAAAATGAATTTACCATCCATAATCAATTAATATAATCCTGAGTATCACTTACATGAAACACATTTAAATTGGAGACGCATATTGAATATTGTTTATTTTGGAAAATGCAGACATGATTTGGTGGCAATCAAAAATTTAATATAGTTTGACGCGTTTTCCGATTACAGAACTTATAAGAGAGGAATAGGTTTAAATGATGCTTGGCACATTTCGTCGTTAAACAAATTATCGACAATTTTGTTCAAGTATGAATAGTTTTTATTGACATTAAAAGTTAGTATGTGTGGTTGTTCACAAACAAATCCCAACATCGAACTTATTCTTGGTAAATCGATGTCCATTAATGAAAGTCTAACAGAAAATGTAAATATTTAAGTTTACAGCCATTAAAGTTTTTATTTAAACCCATCTAATTTTTTCAGCATTCTGATAAAGATGGAATATTTAAAACTAGTGGTGCCATTAAATATATCATGTTGTAAATAAATATATATGTTACTTCTAACAAAGCTTATATTTCAAAAACGATTCTCCAGTATATTGGCACTGTTGCCTGTAATGTAGAAACCACGGTTTTTTGCCTAAGCTTTTAGCTATGAGTCTATTTTCCTTAGGACCTCAATGTTTTGCAAACTAAAATTCGGTTGTCCACAGTGTCGATCAACCTGCTTGACAGTTCTAAGAATTTTCTGTCTATTCATAACCAATGTGTTTCCATTTTCAAATTTATGCTTTTTGAATAAGCGGGCAAAAATTACCCCGCATGGAGTGTTATTAGCCAACGAGGATGCTAACAACAATGTCTTATGAAATAAAGTTATTAGGAATTTTAACAAAATCCTATGTGCTAAAACTCAAAATAGGTCACTGAAACAAAGAATAACCCTTTTGATAAATCCGTTTAGAACATTCAACAAGCTATCCATCAAAAGATCTGCGTTTTGCCTCTTGCTGTAACAAAATGATTCAGATGAACTACACAGAATCACAGTTTGTTTCGGTTAAAATTACGGAATCGTAATCTAGAAAAGAAGCAAGCTAACATAAACAAGGTTTGGTATCAATACATGGCATCTATTTTTCGTTTTTCGGGCAACAAAGGGATGAATAGTTTAAGTCCCAAGTAAGCACGTCAAATGTAAAGTAATTTTTTGGTTCTTGATTTGACTATCTAACAAATGTTGCATTCGATACTTTTAAAGCTTAAGTTACTGTTAGTTAAAGGATGCGATAGAGGTGCATTACAGATGCGCAAAATGTCCCTCGATAACAAAATAACTAAGAAGAACTGGGTACAAGGAAGATAAACTCTTATTTTTACTTCAGAGTTGGTGACTTTAAGTATATGATTAATACAAAACGTTTTCGGTGGTGCGCATGAATTACAGAGGACAATTTTACCCGTTAATGAGCGTAGGCCGGTAAAAATTATAGTTTGTGCCTAATGGAACATGACAAGGATAGTCGTAAAAGCGACAAAGGCCAAACCAGGAAAGAATCATGGTAAAACACCAAAAGAATTACTTAGCATGTTGATGGAGATAACGTCGTTGATTTACGAGATCCAGAACAATGTAAGAGGCAAGCGATTTATTGGATTTTCCAATGAAAAAACGCTACCAGCTAAAGGTAGCGAATTTCATTGTGTGTAGACAGAAATTTGTGAAGTTGTTAAATTAAGTAAGACAATATACAAACTTAAAATTTGCTTCTGTTAAAACGCAAACCGACGAAGCAAGCTTTAAATGCACAGATTTGTACCAAGCCTTTTTACACTATTTTCGTTGGTTTATTGTGGTGTCATGTCACCACTGACAAAAATTATCGTAGTTAATTAATAACTTTTGACTTGAGAGAAAGCATTTTGGTCAGTTATATCTGCACCAGTTTGCTTTAATTAATACTATTGAAAATGGTCGCAGTGAGTTAACATTAAAAATGCCAATATGACGACATCAAAGTAATCAAATATTATTCCGTAAGGGCCCCAATAAGAAAATATCAATTTCGTATATTACAAAGGAGAACACTGTTAAAATTTAAAAAAATGAAATATAATTAGAGGAATTCTGGTTATTCCTTGGTGTCATGTGCAACTATGAATTGTAAAATGAACAAATTTTTTTTTAAATTTTTTGGAAAGATTATGAATATTTTTAGAAAGCCTAGATATGCCTAAGTTTTAAGTGTGTGTCCTTCAATGAAATAAATGTGCCTGATATGCCTTGACCTTTTCAATTTCTTCAACAAGTTTCGAGTAAATATTGTGCATTAGTTTGCAACAAATTGTACATATTACCCAAATAAAAAATATTAAAACACGTAGGTAAGTTAGGTGACACTTAGTTTGATTTGTTTACAGTAGAATTCGAAAAGAAATCATTTTTTGAAACTATTTTGTTTTATGTGCCCAAACAGCTGTTTGACAATCTGGCGGTTTCTACCGTCGCCACTGTTGGGCTCTTCTTGGGTTAGATCGGACGGCTGTCTCTAGAGTAGGAGATGGAGCAGGGTTATGAGAAGCGTCTTTTGGGGTCGCCGTACAAATCGGTAGATAACTTAATAGCAGTTTTTATCCTTAAATTGTAAAATGTAAATAAATGTCCTTGGCTTTAATTACTTTTGTGTCTATTTTGCTAAAACGGTTGTTCCCAAATATTTAATTCACCTTATTCTGTGGGAATTTATGCTGCATAAGAGTGCAATTGTTCAGAAGATTTTGGGCTTACGCCTGATCTTAAGTTAATGATTGCTTCGTATTTTTCGCTTCCGTCCAATTTTCGACGTACGTTTTATGTGAAATTTTTTGTTACTAATTGTGTAGTTGTTTGGTTGCCAATGCGTTTGTGTAGGTGTCGTTATGTAATATAAATTGAGTTTATTGCCACATGTTAATTTAGTTACTTTTCAGGTCACCTTTCTATGTAATCTTATTTGAATGGCTCAATTTTAGCCTGTTAAGCCCGTAAGCCCTCTGACAACGCCATTGAAGGAAAACTACCTCGACCGCTACATTCCATCTCGTTCCAACGCTAAGTGGAAAAACCCCTCGTTTGAAGTTTCAAGGTGCCTGTTTCAGTCATCATCCTCTCAGTCATCTGCAAGCGGCGCAGGACAACAAGCAGATGGATCAGCTTCGTCTACCTCAGACAATAGTAATGTTGGGATGAACAATACTGTGGTGGCTTCATTTCGTGGCAGTCTGTCAAGCCATAATGCCAGTGCTTCCCTTCATCGCACCTATTCAGATTCCACTAACAACGACTGCCCCCCACAGTTGGCTATTGTGTCGGCTCTTGTGCACAATGAACTTGTTGAATGTAACGAAACACAAAGCCAAAATTCATTAAATGATTCGTCTATCAATGACACAACAATTTTAGCGCCCCGAGAAAATTTTAACATGTTTTCTGTAAGTGTCTATCTTAAATAATATTGTAACCTTAAACCGAATTCAATTTCTAATTCCCTTTGTAGTACAAAATTAGGAAGGAAAGTCCTTGCAAACTGAAGTCATCTCCATACACTTTATCCCCGGTATCAGAAAAAAGTCAGCGACTTCTTCAAAGCCCTCAGAAGGTAAATTTTTCGATGTCGCTCAATCAAATCTGCTTTTCAGTGCTTTATAATATAGTTTTTTTTTAACTCAGCACCATCGTCAGATCCCTCGAATGCCCTACAAGGTACTTGATGCCCCAGATTTACAGGATGATTTCTACCTCAACCTTGTTGATTGGTCCTCTCAAAATATGCTTGCAGTTGGATTAGGGTCTTGCGTTTACTTGTGGAATGCATATACGAGTCAGGTGACTCGTCTTTGTGATTTTACCGAAGATACAGACGCGATCTCCTCAGTGGCTTGGACGAAAAAGGTACGCACCTGGTGTCAGTAAACTCAAGATGTTAATCCGTTGATGTTTGTGGGTATTTTATGAATGTACTATGCCTAATTTGCAGAAGAATCTTATCTGGCACTAAATCTACGAAACATTAAGAGCGCTCAGCTATGACCTTAACGTAGATATTTTTCTAACTCTAATGATCTGCCCAGTGAGTAATTTTAATATGCGAGTGAAGCGTCCAAAATATTTTAATGTAATGCATGACAAATGTTTGCTTGCGTCGTCCTGCCACCAGCACCTTTTTATTAGGGTACAAACTTAGCCGTAGCGACGTACCGTGGTCGCGTGCACATTTGGGATGTTGTCGCCAGTCGATGCGTTCGTCGTTTGGAGGGCCACGTAGCGCGCGTCGGGGCTCTCGCATGGAATGGTGATCTCCTTGCCTCAGGTTCACGCGATCGTCAAATCCTCCTCCGTGATATTCGTTCCGGTCCAACCTCAGGCGGCGGACTAACACACAACCCTAATGCCGGCTGGTCTGGCCTTGAAGCCCATTTCGAGGCGTCTCCGCCGTCCGCATCGACTTCGCTAGTCAGCGTTGATCGTGAATTGCTATCCAACTCGGTTCGGGCGTCCATTTTCGGAAGCGGTGGTGGCAGTAGTGCAGTCGACGGTGGCGGCAGCTCCTCTGCCACACCTAACTACACCGGCGCTATACCCTCCGACCTGGGAAATACCTGCCCTGGGAGTGTGCGCGTCCTCAAGGATCATCGACAAGAAGTGAGTGCACACTCAACCTGGCTTCTTTAGCATACGCAATCTTCATGCCAATCCGGTAGCCCTTCTAGATATCTTAAGGAAGAACCTGACTTTTAATCCCTAAATACTACTAGTTGAATATCTACGCCGCCATTTTCTTACTTCAGCTTAGATTGGCTCAATTATTCTCACCTAGTAGCCTCTTACCTCGATCGGATGGCCTTTTTATGTGACCTGAAGCGTTCTACTTTTTCTGGTCAAATTATGGCAATTAAGACTTCGCGGTGTAATCAGTTCACTCTGACAGTGCTTTCGTGTGTGTCCTTTTGCCAACCGCTCTGATTACCTGAAGCGTACACGCGTACTTAGCACACCCACACATACCTCTTCGCATGCACCCCCGCTGGGTGTCAAGGCGAAAGCATCGGTTTGTAGTTTGGCTTCTGGGCGACGCATCCTTCAACTTGGTTGTTGTATACAGACATCACGTCCTGCTCAAGTATTTCGCCCGGCGTTGTTAAATTTGGCTATTACCTACCTTAAGGAGACCCAAAACTGGGAACCTCTGGCTTCGTGGCCATTACCCTGACTCGTTCTTTTCCACTGATTGTCTGTGTGCGGCTATTAGAAAGACATTCTTTTCGAAACCGATATTGTTATTGCCGAGTTCCACCTATTATGCAAATTCTCTTTTTGTGCTAGTTAAGAATTGCTTTTGACCTACTCTAAAATCGTGAACATGGCCTCCATACTAAAAAGTCGCTAATTTAGGAAATGGCTAGCTCTTTTTGCCTGCGAAGAAGATGCGTACTCAGGTGCCAACAAGTGTTTCTATTTCGTCGCGTTGTTCCCCCTTAAGGTCTGCGGTCTGAAGTGGTCACCGGACAACCAGTACTTGGCCTCCGGCGGCAATGACAACCGTCTCTTGGTGTGGAGCCAGCATGTGGCGAATTTGGCGGGACCCGTACTGGCTTACGAGGAGCACGTGGCCGCGGTAAAGGCCATCTCTTGGTCGCCCCACCAACACGGCCTCCTCGCCAGTGGCGGGGGCACAGCCGACAGGTGCATTCGCTTCTGGAACACCCTCTCCGGGCAGCCGCTGCGCTCCATCGAGACTGAGAGTCAGGTAGGTGCTTGTTCTGGCTCTTCAGTCCAGTTTTGTTTTCACAAGTTGCCAGCATTACATAGTAAATCCTTTCCCAGTCAGTCAGGCAGCGCCATATCTTTGTCAAGCGAATGTCCCTAAGGTCGCGTTTTATTGGTTAGCAAACGACGGGCCTTCGGGAGTGCTTAAATCCCCGCTGCACTGCACAAAATTGTCATTTAGGGAACGGTGATTAATGAGCACGTTCGGACATGCAAGAAAACATACGTTGTCTCCCTGCATGTGTGTTTATGCAGCCCCTATTTGACCCAAATCGAACTTGACACGTGCCTCCAACACCTGGACAAACAGTAACCCTCCTGTGTTCCACTTCTCTCTCTCTCTCTCACTCGCCTGTCTTTCTTTCTACCTGTTCTATTTTTTTGTTGTCTAATTGGAGGTGAGGTGGGTGGGAGGGGGGATTAGTGGTGCCCGATTTTGCAAGTGACTGCATCGCGCGAGCAACCACCACTTTGTTGTTTTAAGAAAACGCTACACACTCAGACATGACTACACGAGACACCTTCGTGAATGTTGATCTTGTCTTCACCTTCCGTTTTGTTACATTCATGGCTTAAACAAATGCCCCACCACATTACCCTATTCATTACGAAATACCACCGGATTTCTACTGCGTCATCGCCCAGAATAAGCGTTAGGTGTAATCGTCATGTGTCGAGGTGGTGTTTTGGGGCAAGGTCATGCGCACAGCCCAGCCTCCACGAGCGGCAAACGCCCAAGCCACCCAGCTCCACCATTACCTCGCTGGGCCCACGAGCCATCTCAGACGACCAGGCACAACGGCTGTGGAAGTACATAATCGTCAGCATCAATGGTCGTCCAGTTCGTCTGTAGCTAGACACGGCTTCAGACATCACTGTCATCCCTGAGAAAACGTGGCGCTCCATAGGTCGGCCTCCTGTCAGGCCAACTCCTCACAGAACGGCCGCAATTGCCTGCGGTGCAGAAAATAAAATCCTGGTCGAAGTGCAGTGTAGTGTATCCTTCCGTGCCAAAGCCTTCAGCGGCTCGTGTAACGTAGGCAGAACCAAGAAAAATTCTAGGTCTGGGTTGGTTCCTGCGATTGGGTTTCGCCAATATCCCGGTCATCCCCATTTGCTAAAACCCGCAGTCTCCGTCTGCCCTCGTCCACATCAATTCGACCACCAGAGAGAATGCCGTCATTGTTGCCGTATCCATCAGTGACAGCCTCACTTAACGACTATCGCTGGTAGTCCATGCTTTCCCATTCACGGTGAATGACATTCAATGGGAGACCGCCTCAGACAGCACATTGCAACAGACCATCTGCTGCGTACAAAGTTGATTGCCCAAACGTCCCCTCACAAGAGACCTCCAGCAGTTGTTTCACCGATGCCGGTCCCTCTGCGTTGTGAATGGCTGCCTGATATTCGAGAATCGTGTCGTGGTGTCCAAATCCCTTTTCTTGCGGATCCTCTGCCAATTTAATTCTAGGCATCCCGGTACCGACCGCATGAAGTCTATCGCCCACAGCTATGCCTACTAGCCACAAATGGACCAACAATACGCAGACCTAATCAAAGGCTGCCCTCACTGCCAAAAAGCCACTGTGATTCCCCCGAGGACCTTAACAACCTCAAGCCCATAGATACGGAAGCGCACGAAGCTTCTCTGCACGAAACCTCCCACTCATTTTGTGGTTGGGCCTCTCCTGTACGTTCGAGACTGCCGACCAGGACTTGCTCCATGGATCAGAGAAACAATCGCACGCTGACGTGGAAAGGTCATCTTCAACGTGATGGTGGGTGTCGATACATGGATGAGATACCAAACCCAAAGTGCGAAGACAACGAACCAGAAGGTTAGCATTCCGCAGGATTACTTTTCAACTCTTTTCAAATCCCAACGGAAGCGCCAATAGAACAGACAAAACGGCAGCAAACGAGCCTGCGCCCCCAAAACCGAGTAGGCGCCGACACCACTGCAAGTCGGCCCAGAAGAGAAGTGCAATAAACTTCTTCAAGGTGGAGAGGTGTTGACGATGTCAATATTCCCCAATACAAGAAAATTAACACAGTGAGTTGTGACGTCTGTTCACTCAAGTTCTGTTCACTGGATTGCAACTCTACTGTCACTTCGATCATGTGCTCACTGCAAAAACTCATCGCACATCTGAGCGTCCACCAACCTCCGCCTCGACTTCCGCTTTGATCCCGTCTTGTACTGGACCTTTTGGTCTGTACGCCGAAACCCTCCGCACAGGCTGTAGTCTTCTCTTATGTTGGTAAGCCTTCAGCGTGCCAAGCAAAGGGTTCCAACTGTTGGCTCGTGGATTCGCATCGACACGTCAGGTAAAAACGTAACGCGGTGTGATCGTGGGTGTGTTGTTTTAGGCCTGACCCAATGACTAAGTAATGTTTCAACGCCCTTTAGTGCAATGCTGATATGACGCCTCCGTCTTTTCTGTGGTCAGGGTGCGGCTAGAGGGTTTGATTTCTCAAGTCTATGCAGACTATCACTTCAAGCATTTGTGGTGCCATTGACTAATCGTGATTGTCTAGACGTACGGCATGTGGTTAGCTTTACGTTTTAGGCATTATTCCTTTTCAGAATATCCACTTTCAGGGGTTGGTTGTGGTGTAACACTAGGGAACTTCCACCGGTATTTTGACGCAGTGGTAGCGGGAAAGGGAAGTTATGCAAAGTACGTCTGTTCAAGTTGTACACACTCTTGCATCTGACCCCTATTCCAGCTTCGATTCACTGTGTAGTTGTGCCCCAGCATTCTGAGGGTAATGGAAACCACTACTGCTACCAACCTCTTTGTATTGGTCTGAAATAGGTGTTGTCAGAATGCTTGTGTGCGATTGCATTGATAACTGTGTTGGACAGACCTCTGGTGTCCGTTAACAAACCACCTAAGGCGACCTGCTTAGGCTTCTCGTGGCAATAATTAGCATAGTCTGCGGTCACGGCCTTCCGTCTCATAAATTTAAGGCCACAGCAGGTTCAGGCGACACCCCAACCTCGATTTGTGTGTGTGGTAAGCGCGTGCTCTCAGTCACGTACTCGACGAGGTGCGGCCAACTTGCTCACCGTGTGCGTCTCAAAAATGACGCACGTGCCTGCGTGTGTGCGTACATGTGCATGTTGAGATTCCCCCCTACCCCTTTCAAAGACATGCCACTCGCCGAAATCAATTTGTACCGCTCTCACCGCCACACGACATTCCCCCCTGACGACTAAGGGGAGCGTGCTTTCTGCCAGATTATTAATCCCATAAATCGTTTGACTTGTGAAGACGAACGCAACTCTGTGTTAGGCGTGGTGGGTGAGGCAACGCCGCCCTGCATCCTTGTTTCTCTTGTGAACCAATCTAGTTGCTGCGATGCCATGCTCTTTCCCCAAAGTCGAGGTTTAGGCAAGCACGAAGCAAATTTCGCTAATTCTTGACAAGCCCAAATTCTTCCCCATCAATCGTTACTCACTCGTTCCACGAAATTCTGTCAATATCACGAGCTTTATCGCCAGTTCTTCAATTGCTTGCTTTACTTTCAATCAGTAAACGATTGTCATCGAACTCAAAAAGGCTGAAATCACCGAATTCCACCGAGCTGATTAAATTATGCAGTGACACCCTTTTGGAGCTGGTGCAACCTCGAATCTCTGGCATGCACCTTTTCTACCACGATGCACTCAATCGCTTTCTTTCTCCGAAGTTCGCATTACGCACTCCAAAAGTCAATACATTTAAATAATTGATCGGTTTTGTGTCAGTAAAAAGGACTAATATTTATTGCTCCTGTGAACTTTACTTGGCGCTGTCAGTGCCCTCGCTAATGGAAACACGATTCGAGTTGACACCGCCGCCATTCATGATTAGTGTTGCTGACACGTAGTTTTTGTGAGCCGATTGGGTGTTGTCGAGTTATTTTCATCCTTACCTCTCCCTCCCTTGCAGGTGTGTAATCTGGCGTGGTCGGCGCACAGCAACGAGTTGGTGAGCACACACGGGTACTCGCAGAACCAGATTCTGGTGTGGCAGTACCCCTCGCTGCGCCAGTTGGCCAAGCTCACCGGCCACTCCTCGCGCGTCCTCTACCTCGCCGTCTCACCAGATGGCGAGAACATCGTCACCGGGGCGGGGGATGAGACTCTGCGCTTCTGGAATGTCTTTTGTCGGGCCAAAACGCCCAAGGTACGCGTTTCTACTACCCACCTGTCGTGTGTTAAGTAGTCCATTCCCACACACCCGTCATGTTGTGACGGTGGCTATTTCTTTCCTTTTGCAGCCTCACCCGTCGTCTCTCAATCTCTTCAGTGCAATTCGGTGATAATCCGACGTACAGCTTTCCATCCTCCAACAGATAAACACTGCCAGCATTTCTGTCTTAACGTGTACCGAACCGAGCGCTCTTTTTGTTTTTCATGCTGACGTATCAGAGGACAGATTTTTTCTCATGATTTGTACATGACAAATACTTGTACCATTTAATTCCCTCTTTCTCACCCTCTTGACGTACCTCTGTAAATTCGCTTTGCATACTCCGAATCTGGCAGAAGTTTCAATACGGCATTTCACCTCCACTCACCTTGCTTTTTCGTCTTCCGTTTCTGATCGATTATTTTTATTTCCTCGTCTTTAACCAACGAGTATGAGTCCATATTCTGATCATCTTATGCCGTGAAGCTGTGTATACACCACCCCTGCATTTTTCCTTTTCCAAATCGCTATTTACCGACAGCAGAGTGTGTACCTATTTGACTAACTCTTTGTCAATGAGTACCTGAAATGTATCTAATTGGTAAGACCGTTGCTTCTGTTTTAATCCCATCTGGAAAGGTGAGCGATTTTGAGATGCCAGCGGGCTAGGGTTGTGATCTCTAATTCCTCACTTGCGAGGCCAATTTCGAAGATCAGCGTCAACCACGCTGAGTTGTGTTTGGCTGTCGATGATCTGCTAGTGTAAGGCTTGATACAATGCGTGCCTTGCACTACGCACGTGAATTAAGTGATAAAGCACCTATCCGCGCAGTCTGTAAACAATAACCCAACGCGGTGCCTGCGTCGTTTGTGGAGTAACTGAAGGTCATAAATCTCGTTATTGTGAGTGTGGGTTGTTCCGTATGTCGAAGGATTATACCTCGACCTGAAGTGCGCTGTGTGTGTGTCATAACGCGGCATGGAAAGGCAATTCATTACTCCCGGACTTGATAATTTGAATAGAAATAGCCTTCCAATATAATAGACTGAAGCGCCCACATTTTCTACGCAGTTAGATTATTCGACTGATGAAATACTATGTTCTTTGAGCTCAGAAGACCTGAAAATTGTCACTTAGTTGCGAGATGATGTGCAATTGAAAGTTGTGAGCATTACGCAGTAAAGAATATGCATTTGTGGACTTTGCTGTGCTTTTATTATTGTCGGAAAGAGTTGTACATATTCCCAAAAAATAGATGATGGTGCAAACACTCCCCTTTTGATGTTCGACTGAGCTCGAAGTAGAAAAATTGTTAGCTAGGAAGGACAAAAAAACTTTCAAGCAGTTGCAGCCTCTAATTTCTCTGCAGTGTGTTCTAATTTTGAAATGTCGACAGTTCCAATTTCCTTAACACACTGCTGAAAATCTCCGAAATCCGACACAGACAAAATTTGGCTTAATCATGGCGTATGATTCGCCCGAATTTGATTCATTTCTAACTAATTTCATCATCTGCGTTAAATTATAGCTGCAAGGAAGACAATAAGTCCCCTTGCAATACACTACAATGTGGACAAGAATAATCATTAATCAGGACTCAGAAGCATGTTCCGAATCCGCTATAAAAAATTACTTTGATAGACGAAGGAAAAAAACTGTTTCTTCCATCGAACAAACAGTCCGGAAGCATTAAAAAAACCGAGTTCATCTTTAGGGTTTGCTGGAACATGTGCAGTTGTTGGTTTGTTTGCTTGCTTGGGCTCTCCCGTCCTAAAACACTGAACTGCCATCTTTCATTTCAAAATATGTAACAGAGTTCACCGGGAAATCTTTATGGAGAGCTGGAGGTTAGTTGCACAATTTACTTGTATAGACTACATTGTTTGTTCATAAAGATCTAAAGACCAGATTATTAGTGCAGAAAAAACCAAAGGGGGCACAGTAACTGCTGGAAAAGCGTGGTAGAGATTGTTGCCGTTTATTCGAATTTACAATAACAGCTGGAAAATCCGCAGGCATATACCTGATGATGTATTAATTAAAAATGCCCAATACGATTATAATTATAAATTTTTCGCTATTCACAGCCATTTTGGGCAACGATGTAATGGAAAAAAGAGAAAACTTAGTACCCTTTTTTAAAGACAGAAACATATTACCGAATAACCCTGTAAGGAATATTAATTGTACTGATAAATTGAATTTGCATTTAATTTTCTAACATAATAGTGTCAAGGCGGTAAAAATTTTCAGAAAAGAAGCGATGACACTTGTTTCAAGCTTTTACGGATTAGAACCGCCAATTGATTTATGTCTTAGTAAGTTAGAGTTTATAGGGATATTCTTTATCATTTATAATCAAAAATTAAAGCCATTTAATTTAACCCAGTTGCGTGCGACACTGATCAAAATTTTGCATCACGATTCAATAAAAATCACAAATGAAAAGAAATAATAGAATTTGCATTTGTCGTATTATTGGTATTGCATAAAAATAATTATAAAATATTTTTGATTTCCTAAACGCAATTCCAAAACCTATATTTTGCCGAAACTAAAAACATAAAAAAAGTCATCAGCACTTTGAGTAATACAAATCCCGCTGGTATAAAAAACAGCATTGCATCTGGCATGAATTTTTAACACAAAATTAACATGAATAATGGAAATTTTTACGCGTGTTCAAAATATGGATATACGATTTACTTATAAATTATGAATACAAATATAATTTCAGACAGTTGTCAGAGGCATTTTTTTAAAGTTATGATTATGATAAGTTATTTTGCCAGAATGCATTTTCATCAATTCTAGTTTTAAAAAAAATTTGATTTTTAAAATAACACACTTGTAAAAAAATAAGATACTTAGAAAAATTGCTAATGAACATAACGTAACTAATGCATTTCCGCTAACTTTGACCTTTTGATATTAAAATGTTAGGGATAAAAAATTGTTTTGTTTAAATGTGTTGTATAGCATTGAGTACATTTGGTTTTATCTCTTCGTCCTTTTGTGTGCTTTTGCTTTCTCGTGCATTTGCTGGATAATTACGTCCAAATCCACTGCTGCCTTTATTCCCCATATACATCGTACGTGTAGCTACCTATGATTTGAAATTTGGTGTCATATTTACGCAGTAGCTCACTTAGTTTGTTTTAGTCACTGCTTTATGGAAATTACTATCATTTCTTAATGGCACAATCTTTTGCTGCTGTCCGGAAATCGGCTTTTTCCCTCCGATATTAGGTTTTGTTGGCAGTTGTGTACAAAGTTCTCAACATTTTAGCTTTCCGTTCTTTGTGTCCAATGCGTGATTGTGGCATCACCAACTATAGCGTTCTTCTATTTGTTTCAGCAACAAACAATTAAATCTTCCATGTGTGTTACCTTGAGCAATGGGGAATTGTTTTACTTCCCAAGACCTCAAGGAGAATATGCCTTGCCATGTCGATAATGGATTGATGCCCATGGGTACAAACTCTCAAAGCGGGGGACAACCCATGGGGCAGGCAGTGTACAGCCGCCACTATGGCGCAGGTGGTGACACAGTTTCTGTGGGACCGAATCAGTCTGCTTTAGTGTCTGCGTCCCGTGGTTCTCATCAGCCTACGCAGCAGTATCCCATGAATATTTATCCGATGCAATCAGGCCCCCAGCAGCCCTCCTCATACGGGTACAACCCGACCCAGGTCCCTGGAAGTGGCGAACAAGCCCTTTCCGAGCGGTCACCGCGCGTCGTTAGAGTCCACGCGCTCTATACATACGTTGCTCAGAATGCTGACGATCTCAGTTTTCAGAAGGGTGACGTCATGCTGGTACAAGCAGGTCTGTCGGAGGCCTGGTGGATGGCTCGTCACCTCCGCACGGGCCAACATGGCTACATCCCGAGCAACTACGTTAGCGTCGAAAATGGACTATTAACTCAAATGGATGCTTGGTATGATATCACTCGAAAAGACGCTGACAGGATGTTGTTAATGCCTGGACTGCCTCAGGGAACGTATATTATACGTCCTAGCTCCGGTAGGCCCACAATTTCTTGTTTAATTTGGTTTCCTGACTCTATTCTTTGCTTTTGTATTTGTCCCTTGTGATTATTGGTTTGTTAGAAGTCCCCGAGGCACGATTAGTTTATTTGTCTCGGTACCGACCTCTCTAGGTATTGTAGCGTTTTCCATGTAAACTTCACGTTCACTCCTTCAGCGTTTCCAATGAATTTGGCTTTAGTGTTGCCTACTTCCATTTCATTGAATCACTATTAGTTATTACAAAATTCAAATGTCCTATTCATTTCTGCTTTCATTCAGGCTTAGAATGCTGTGAGCTTTATCGCTTGCTAATGCGCTTACCGTTTTTGAGTGTTTTACGAGGCGTTGCGTTCTAACTTTGAGAGCTAATGACCTGTACATCAAATTTCATTTAAAACTATAGTCTCCTGTAGTTCTGATAGTCCCAAAACATCATTTGACGGACAAAGCACCCGTTTGTGCAATTTAACCTTCCTTTAATCAAATCATAGATTCCCGGAGCTATGCTCTCTCGATAAGATTTCAAACCGAAAAGAACATGTACGCCATTAAACACTACAAGATACGAACCCGTGATAACGGAGCCGGCTTCTACATTACCAATCGTACAAACTTTGCAACTGTTGCCGATCTCATTTCTCATTATCAATGTAAGTTCAGCACTTATTTTCCATTGCAAATAGCTACGTTTTTCCACGAACTTGTGTACTCTTTAAATGTTAGACCAACCATCCAAATTCCCTCCTAGTTACCTCTTCGCGTTACCATGCTTGTCTGTTGGGCAAACTTATGTTTGGGTGATGTCAGTTCCTTTTGTTATACGAACGACTTGTCCAAGGTTCTGCCTATCATACTGTTTGCTTTACCTATGTTCGATTTAACGATGTATCGCAGCCTATGGACGTTTTCTGCTGTCCTTTGTGCATGTCACAAGCCCAGAATAAGACAGTCCCTAGGGTCTTGTCACTAATCCTTTATTCATGTAATTCCACGTGCTTTTGGTTTTAGCGGTGCATGGTAAGTGGGGCTTATCAAGTTGTGTTCTGTTGACATCTTTCATTGTATGGTCAAACACATTTTTGATCCTTTTCGTCAAAGCGTTGGGAAATTTTGTTATTTAGCCTTAGGCTTCCTGTGTCACTAAACATCACCACCGACGGTTAGGTGTAGCGCCATACTACCATTCACTCCGAATCATCGTCGTCGCAACCTCAAATGATTGTTGCATTCGTGGGCATTAACGTACCCGCCTGTTTAAGTGCACGTGCTTTTATAGTCACATCCTCGTTTTTCGTACTACCCGTAAGGCGATCCGAAGAATTGAGTGAATCCTGATCCGTCTCCACTTTATCTCATTTGTCAGGAGTATGTGTGTGTGTGTGTGCGCGCGCATAGTTTACACTTTAAGCCATATCCTGGCCTCCGAGTCTCATCTTTGTCGCGCCCAATGTAAATAATACTTTCCTACAACTAGCTGTGATTTGTGTCGGTTTACCAAGATGAAAACCGCCCACTTTCTCGAGTCAACACTTGACGTCATGTTTGGTGATCTTGCTGTGATGACGTTTTTACAGCTGGTCAATTTTGACGAATTTCCTGTAACTTATTAACGTAAGTCTGATGCAAGTATTTGGGACTTTGTCTACAACAGTGTGGTGTGGCGCGGTCGATCGAGAAACGACGCCTTTTTGTAGATCAGTTGTAGCCTCTTCGTGTCGAGTACTTTCTCTGGTGTCAGCAGTTTGGTTTATCGCATGGGCTTCATTACACTTGGCGCCCCTACAAGGAATTCCTGCTAGAATATGATTCACCAATGCGATACAGCTCTTACACATGTCAGGAATCTCTTTAGTTTACTTACAGACTAAATCTTATCGTAGATTCTATCTTTTACTGGGTTGGTACTGCCGTCCTCAATTTCTGCCGCCTACTGTCCACGCGCTTACTGATCTCCCGTCGATTTTTCATTTCTTGAAAGGCCCCAAGTTTATCATCCAAAATGTGTTTCGATTTCATTCACTTAGCATCGAATGGTAGTGATGTAATGATCAATTTTATTGTAGCAGGGTTGATCACATCATGTTTGCCAATTGCGGGGTGTTTTCTTGCTTAAATTTTGCACTAGCCATAATTCGCCTCGATTGTTTGTCTCCGTTTAGCTATTAATGACGGTCTGTGTTGCGCGTTGACTCAGCCCTGCCCACGCAAGTACAAGCCTCCAGTGCAATTCCGCGACATTGAAGCCAATCGAAAGAGCCTCGAGTTCATCTGTGAGTTGGGCAAGGGCAGCTTCGGTGAGGTCTACCGCGCGCGTTGGAACAAGACCTTCGACGTAGCCGTGAAGCAACGTCTGGCCACGACGGATCGAGCGCTCTTCATTGAGGAGGCCAAGGTGATGCACAAGCTGCACCACCGCCGCATCGTACGCCTCCTCGGCGTCTGCACGGAGCCCCCGGAAGAACCCGTCTTCATCATCACCGAACTCCTCGAGAAGGGTGCCCTCCGTAACTTCCTTGATAGCGCTGAGGGACGCCAACTTGTCCTCAGCGATCTCATCGACATGATTGCTCAGGTAAGCCAAAAGACATCCTGTGTGTTGCCAGTGGCTGCCTTCGGGCCCGTGCGTCGAGCGGTTAAACTTTCTCACACTGAGGCCAGGCTGCGTTCCTTATTGTACTTCAATTTCTCCGCGTGTCACGTGAGTCGCGTTTTGGCCAAGTCTTGAGTGAGTTGTGTGTGGCTTACTGAACGTCATCTAGTTCAAATGACAATTTCGAATACCTTAATCACTTGTGTCTAGCGTGCTGCTCCTTGTATGTTGTCGACACGCCAGCATGTTCGTAATTGCTGACTTTTACTTCCCGGGTGCAGCTGTCTCCGCGGGGTGGTTTACCACCGGTAGTCAGTTTATGTTCTCGGGTATTTGTCGTGCCTCCACTGCTCCTGGATCATCCACTTCGGCTTTGAACTCTTGCATTGTCTGGTTGTGGTCTCCGTGAGAATCAACTGCTCCTTTATAAAGTCGTCATTCGCGTTTGTAAAAAAGAATGCATTTAGCGTCTGGTTGTTATAAAGATAGGTAGGCATAGTTCTGATATCACTCTCAAGATCATGCCAGGTTGACAGAATGTCGACCCAGCAAAGTTTCTGTTGGGTAAAGCAGAAGAGGCTTGTTTAGTGCGCCCAAACATTATTTACTAACCACCCTGCGTAAAAGCGAATGGCGAGGGAACTGAATGCCGGGTTTGCATCACATCAAAAGCGTATGGGTTATTCCTGTGTGAGAAGTGCATCATTGTTTTTCGGTGGCGTCTGTGTAAGGCAGATCGGGAAGCTTCGATGGCACGCCGTGCCAAGACAGCGTAGATGTAGGTTGTGCACACTGGTGGAATGTGGTATAGTTGACGACAGACCTGAGCCTTTGCTATCTTACCATCAGGAGACGCCGAATATCACGGTAAATCGTGATGAATTCCCGCGAGCAAGGTTATCGTCTTCAGTTGTACATTCAGGTGTTTGTCGAGCTTCGTGTAAAATGCTCAAAGAAGTGCACAATGGAAACGTGGTTCGCGTTAAAACCTCCTGGAACGTGAAGGAATAAGAGTATAGAATAAGAAGACCAACCTCTGCTTCATATGTGTTTTGATGACAAGTCAAGAATGCCACTTCCGTGGGCCCCAAATTCATCGAATACTTTGGAAGTGTGGCTACAGGTGTTGGGTAAACAGTGCAGACTGCTGAACCTAGCTCTTAAAGTTGCTGTGTCCGCAGTGACGAGATGGATATCGTGAACCTTTATCTTGCAGTGTTTTCCATGTCGTCCAAATCACTGTTAGCCGTGGAAACTGTCATGATATGCGAGGCCTACATCGTCATGCACCCAAGCAGAAATGTCAGACAGAGGAGGGGTACCAGTCGTCTTTGGGGCATTTGTTTTTTCACTACCATGTCGAACAATTTTCAGACCAGTGGTCAGCTGGCCCCACCAGCCTGTCCGGAGCAGGTGCCTCTAAATGCTAAATGTTTCTTTGCCCTGCGTATTGAATGCACCCGCCGCGCTTTACACCACTTTCCACTTCACGGATTTTCCACAGTGCCATTGTTATGTCAACGTCGTGTGGTAAACATGGAGCAATACTTCGCACCCACATCGCGCGCTATCACACTGCTTTTCGTGCCTTTCCAGATTGCAGAGGGTATGGCGTATTTGGAGGAGATGAATTTCGTTCACCGCGACCTTCGCGCAGCCAACATCCTCGTCGATCGCGACAACTCCGTCAAGGTCGCCGACTTCGGTCTCGCGAAGATGCTCGATTCCAACACTCCCGTCGGTGGTGGTACGTGTATTGTCATGTTGACGTGCAAACCAGACATTATTGTGTGTGTGCACCGTTCACTTTATGCCGAACCTTATCATGATCTCTATGCTTTTGGTCTAATTGCATAGCTTTTCCCGTGTAATAGCGGAGTCAAGTCATGTGGGTTCGCGTAATTGACTAATATTTCGTCAATTTGGTGGTTTTGGTAATCTTGCTGGTTCTGCGTCCAATCCTATTGCAATGCACATGCTTGCGCGGTCAAATCTTGCTCAGAGGTCACCTGTCCCGCGTTATGTGTTCGTCTGCCAAGTGTGCCATTCCATGGCTTCTGTGGAACGCCACAGTACGTTGTTTCCGGCCGCACCCGGGAAGACCAAAGCGACAAGTTGCCTTTTGCCCAAGACAGTTTGTGTGAACTTGTAGAAGTGCAAATGACTGATCGTCCAGATGTGCGATACGAGGAGCGGCGGGAGGTACACGTGCGGGGGTGTGTGAGCATACGAGCACGGTGTGAAAAGGGGGAGGGGCCGGTGTGTCATAGCATGCGGCGACCCAGTGCACGGGCTTGAATCAACACGATTCACAACACCTGCGTGTTTAACATAATAATTAGGATCTAGTCGTTGTTTAGAGCGTTTGAAAGATACTGGGACTTACATATTCGTTGAGTTTACATTTCAATGAAAATTCTGCCGCTAAGGAAGCGCCTCATGTTTGATACGAACGAGGTAATGCGTGCTTGCACAATCCACAGGTTCACGTTAGTGTCACATTACGTCATCAGTAGTCGAATTTGTACATTGGTACATGGGTTTTTTTATGGGGAACAAAAATAGTACACAGACTTCTCGCCATGAACACACGTACGTACATTCACACTTTTTTATCTGCAAGAGCGCCACATGTTTTGACGAGGCAACCAGTTAGGCGTGATGTGAATGGTTCAAGACCCTTGCTTGCTTTCCCCCATGTTGTCCACACTTGCTTTGCGTCTTAAACCCCAATTCCTGCGCTTCCTTAACACCTCGAAGCGATTGTTGCTTGTGGTGGTTTGATCGCGTCGTACTGCGATCCGAGGGATCAAGTTAGATTTGCCTTTTTTTAATATTCTTGCGTTTTCATATAGTCAATCATTGACTAAGTGCAGCCTCGTCCTACAACTGGCTCAACAATTGCTAAAAACGATCTTCATTTTGACAAAGTGGACGCAAATTTCCGACTGCCGTGTCCTAAGTCAGCCCTGTTTTATCGTCACTTTGTACGTTCCCGAAATACCCCGGGTCATTAATTAGTGTCTCGTCAACAAATTCGTTTCGCGTCAAGCGGCGTCTTGCGTGTCAAATTCTGCACAACTGCACCAACACAACTAGTGAAGCCTTCGTCGTGTCAAGGGAGGGGACGTTGTCTCAAGCCCAAATGTCAAGCTGAGAGGGTAGCATTTTAATTGCCGGCCCGTCTGCCCAAATGTGTTCCTTTCACTCAGCCTTGAATGACGTCGTAGCCCAAGCCTTTCATTTGCATATTTCGGTTTGCTTTGTGCGTGTGCGTGTGTGTGTGTTCGATTGCGCAAGTTGGCCTAGGAATGGCCTAGAATCTCACCACATGGCCGCCAAATCGCTAAGCCTGCGATTTTTGCCCGCTTGTGGCGTGTAAGTCTTGAAACGTCGAAGCAACCACCGTGACGTGTTTGATCTCTTTGGTTGTCTTTGGCGTAGGTTTATTGCTTTGGAGCTACAATTCTCGATGTGCCATCTCATCACGTAGACTTGAGCCGCACTCGTGGACTCCATCGTTTTCCACTGACAACAACCAACTAATCGGCTTTTATCAACGCACCATTTGTCGAATAAAGTCGTTGCGGTTAAGCTGAAAACTGTCGCGTTGCGCGTGCGCGTCTCGCATGTATGTGTGGGTGTGGGTGTGTGTTTGAACAAGAATTCACCATTTGTCGTGTGTTTATGCTACTGGTACACATTAAAGCCAGCATGGGCAATCAATGCAAAGCTCGCATCGCGGTCTAAAAGCTGTCCACTCGTGGCCTGTGCAGTTTCACTCGAAACCACCGGTCAGCAGACTCCTAGCCACCCCGATCTCAAGCAATTTCGTCGTCGCCTCACAAACGCAGTTGCGGGTGCTTTTGCGGCTGGGAGGGGCACATTGTGCGTGACTCACCACCAGCGTCGACGTTGCGTCGTGCCGCGCCCCTCCTCTCGTTCTGGTTGCGCGCCGCTGCACGCCCGAAGGAAAACAAACGCTTCGGTGACACAACGCACCTCCTGCGAGTGAAGTTTTGTTGCGGACGCTCGGATCGCACACATGTGTCACGTCTAGTCACTCCGCCGTGCGCTTGTCTGGCGCGTTGCGGAGGCGTAATCGTCTCCGGTCGCCTCGCTTAGAGCGTAAACATCACCAAATCCCGGACGCAGCTTTATCTGCATGAATTTCGTGCCTGTGCAAGTTGGTCGCGGCTTAGCTTCGTGTGCGCGTGTGTGTGTGTGGAGGGCGCGAGAGATGTGAAACTTGAGCGAGATGAAACGTTGGTGTGCGCGCGCGTTTGGGTGTTAGTCATGGCCTGTGCCGCGGACGTCCGCTAACCCCGCCGCCATCACCACCACGCTCGAAAATGCAACCCGTGGACGCCTGCGTTCCGCGCAGCCCTCCACAACTTGCGCCACGACAAAATCCAGGCGAAGCCACTGCCCGAGGGAGTCTGATCTCCCCCCGAAAAATCTAAAAATCAATGTTGTAGGGAAATCGAAAAAAAAGGTTTCAGGTTTTGTTGTGCAAGGGCAATTTATTCTTACGGGCTGTTGATACTCTTGGCTACGTGTTTCAGTATATGTTAAGGCTGGAAAGATGTGACATTTTGACTAATAACCAGATTTGTTGCGTCATCACCACGCACACAGCCACCGCTGCTGCTGTAACCGTGGCTTACGGTAATTAATGACTCTTAGCCGCTGAACTTTTGGGTGGCCCGAGTATGCACACCTTGGGTTGTTTGTGCTATTTTGTGCGTTTTGGAGTCATGCAAGGCACAGCGCTTTCATTTCGGGGGTTAGTTGTGCGCTAATTATGCCCCTATTTTGGGACTCCTGCCTTGTTCCGACCTCATTTCCCTGGACAATTCCTCGTCAGAATCTACATCATAACATGGTCTTTGATCAGATCAAATTTGATAGGCAGATGTAGGCAAAAACGATTAGAAAATCTCAAATAAATCTGACTAACGATGGGAAGTCAAATTATTCTTCACTTACTCCCTACTTGGTCGGTCTCCACTCTCTGTAAATCGCACGTTACGCAAGGTCCTTAAAAGCCATTCTTCTTTTTTGCAGTCATCAAATTTCCAATCAAGTGGACCGCCCCAGAGGCTGCTCTTCCCGATCACCTTTTCAGCATCAAATCGGACGTCTGGTCTTTCGGTGTGCTGATGTACGAAATTGTAACCTACGGCGGCACCCCATACCCCAGTGAGTCATTTTTTTTATTACAGTGCTTATGTTAGGGTTACACCAATAAGAGCGCGACCTTGAGGCAGCCAATAAAAATGGAACTCTTCTTTGAGTTGTCCGTTCTTGGCGGCTTGTTTCAATAACATCACCCTTGAGGAAGCGTTTCGCCAAGGGGCATTAACTTGATCGATTTTTAGGGTTCACGAACCGCGAGACCGTGCAGCAGGTTGAGCGTGGCTACCGAATGCCCAATCCGAGCACACCGACCCAACCCTGTCCCGATGACCTCTACGTAATCATGCTGCAGTGCTGGTCAGCGCGTCCCGAGGATAGGCCCACCTTCCGCAATCTCTACGATATCTTTGAGAACTGGGCAGTGAACACTGAGGGACAGTATGTCGATGGCCAGAACAACAACTGATTCGTCCCCTCCCTCAACCCCTATCGCCCTGCTCCGCGTGATTGTCATCCTCCTGCTGCATTTGATTTGACCCCGTCCCTAAAATCCGCTCTCCTATCCATTTAACTCTGGCTTTATTCTCAAGTTTTTTTGCTAAGATTAACTATAACAGTGCGTTTATGCACACACAACAGTGAAAATTAATCTCTGCTTTCTCTGACGCTTCATTTTGTACTGCGTGTGTCAGGGGCTTTCCTTATTTGTGGAAGTAACGCAAATCATGTAACTTTCGAGGTATCCTTTTTAATACTTTGATTTCATCATGGCTGGTATAAATGCCGTTTATTTACGGAGGAATGCGTAGCTGAAACTAATTTATGTTAGATTTTCTAAAGAGAGGGTCAGTCAAATTGAGACTTGTACTCTAGGGGTGGTCACAAATCATCTAGCATTATCCTGGTGACTGATTTGGTGCCGTTTAATGACGCTTGGAGTTCAGTACCAATTTAGCCTCAAAAGACAATAAACGACTCACCTGCCTTCGTTGTGGCGCCTCGATCAATAGCCTCATTGATCGAATCAGCTGGCACGTGGGCCAATGATCTTGGGAATGCGATTTTAAACGCATCGCCATGAGTACAAATCGAGCTAACGGGTTGCCAGTACCTGGTGTCAAAACCAGCCTACGTATCTCGAAATCTTTGAAACACGAACCTGCAGGTTCCAACGCATCTTCATTCGCATCAAGCTTACGAAACAGTACACTCAGAGACTCCACAAAGAAAAGAGCTTGGAATTCCAGTAATCGTATATCTTACCGTGATAGTGTCGCTCCGTTGACATCAAAATCAAAACCAGTGCCAAAGTCAGTTCCTGACTCAAGCCGACGCCTTCCAAGGGCACCTGCCAAACCAAGTTCCATCTCGACTTCACGTTATAACGTGGGATTATCTGCTCAGGCAATCCCAGCAACCAGAGTCACGGTGAGGACAATGCATACTCTGAAGGACCTCGTGGATAATTTTGTTCAGAACCTTATCCAAGGCACTGATCAATTTGATGTTCAGAGGTTACAGCAGCTTCACGGGTTGTTCGCAACAATCACAAAAGATCAGATGAAGAGCTTTAAGCTTTCGGCGCTTCAACAGAGACAGAACGAGGCAAAGCGAAATCACCCAACAAAATCGCCCAATGACACCCTCTACCAGAGTTTACTGTGGTGTCTTATCTTTCAAGCCAGTATAGACATGTTATCGAATTCTTCATCAATTTGTAGCTCTTCGAACCTATTAGAACGTGCTTGGGAGTATGTTGAGAATTTGAGGAAGCTATTCCATCCATTCATTAAACACAATGCCGGTGGTGCTGATTATGGCAAGAAAAGCAGGATTGCTAATGTGAATTTAAATCAATCCAATTCGACAGGAGGTGAGCGTTCAGGAGATCGAGTCCACCGCCAACCTCATATTCCCGAGCCTGTGTCTAGCGACGAGAGTTTGGTAATCACATCTCCCATAATTCCTGCCAATAGAAAATCACGTTCATTCGGACAAAATCGACACGGCGTCCACGAAATCGGTGACACTTCGCCTCCACGCAACACCAAATCGTCGAAACTGCCAAGCACTCCATACGTCCAAATGAGTCACAGTGGAAGTGTCAGCTCACGAGACGCTTGGGTCAGTACTGATAGCCCATTGCAAATTCCCTCTGAGCGATGTTTTATCGAATCAAACAGGGTCTCGGTTGAAGTTCAAACTCTTCCAGAAATGGTTGACAGGTCAACTCAGTTCTCACCTTCTCCAAGTGAAGAGACCCCATCAAGAATACCGCAACAGCCTCAACTACTGGATATTTTAAATCAATATAAAACTGCCAAGCGACAACTGGCAACTGAAGCAACCAAGTATCTTGCGATGTTTAAGCAATGTCACAACTTACAGAACAAATTGAGGTTGTTTCAAAAGAGTGTGAGTCAACAGGCACCAGATTATCAGCAATCAACTCCTGTTTATACAAAAAAATGCGCCAAACGGTTAGTTGCGGAGAAGGACTGCGCTCACCACCGCATGCAGAAGCATTCACCTGTGGAACGATATCTTCTCACAGCTGCGGAGAATGTCGGACCGTTCCCTCCTGTAACCCAGTGTCTTCCCAAGGTCGTTTACGAGTCATCCAGCTTGCAAGCGGCAAAAGTGCACTCGGAGGTGGTGTGTATGACCACCATAGAGATGCCCCTTCTGTCTCTCGTTGACCTCCAGTGCTTTGTTGATCAGGCCGGAGAGACGTACACTAAAAAACTGACAACCAAAGATAGGATTGTCAGGGCGTTTCCCTACAAATGTCGAGGCCTACTTAAAACGAAGTGAGATATGCTTTGAGAATCTTCAACTTACATTTTGTACACTAAACTGACTTGTGTAAAGACACTGAGCTGATGGAATTTCTTATTGTTTTCTTGGAAACGTCGCCGATCCAAACCCGTAAATTGGATTATGGAAGCCACATCTGTTGTATTGTCGCTAAATGCTTTGGAGAAAAAATTCAGATTGGACGTATCTGAAATTTCTATTGGAAAGTTTATTGATTCAACCAAAATTTGGAACCGCCGTACCCCACCACCACCTCTCTTGTCAGGCAATGACTGCCTTCGGTCGACCTGGAGTGTAGGAATAAAATGCACACAGAAACCCGTCGAACCTATCAATGTGTTCATGCTTTTCGAATGGCCCTAACCCATTGTAATTCCTCTGTTTATTAAAAAAACTTTACTTGTGGTGGGATGCGAAAGCCGTCCCGAACGTTGTCCCTTTTTGGTGACATTTTGGAAGGTAAGAAAAAGGGAACCGAATCCTTCGTTCGTGGTTTGAATGTTTATTCGGTTAAGGTCTCGACCAAATTTTTGACCGTATCTTACCAAACCACACGAGTAAAATGTAATTTGGCTACTCGAATCACAGAAATCAAATTACTACTCTGGATATTTTGGTCATTTTCAAGTAATGCAATTCGTTTGCACTGTTTATCCGTCGAATCATCATGCCATGATAAACAGTTGACTTATAAATCGTTGTTTAAATGAAGCGAAATGGGAGCGCAGACGTGAGTCACGCTAGACAAGGCTTGCACTCACAGTGCGTCTGCAGTAACAAATCAATAAAGAGATGCAGTTGGTGGTTATTGAATTTGTCTCGGGCTGATGCTTACTGGATTAGTAATTTAGGACATCAATCACATCAAAAGCAAATTTATGAACAACGCATTTTTAATATGTGCATGCTTAATCTTACCTCACGGCTTCCTAACTTCGTGAGTACGAAACCAATCACTCTTTTGGTATAAAGCTTTTTTACTTAAATTTATGAAAATTCGGCTTAATCGAAGACCCGGGATTTCATCGCGTTTTGCCACAAAACAGTCTAGCTTTACTCGAACCAAATTGTGTCAATTAGCGAATGACTAAACGTGTGTGCAAAAAACAATTATCATGGCGAAACATGTTATGAATCACCAATCAGGAAAACGTTTGTCCGGTGTCATCATCGTAATTAATGATAGCACATGTACAAATCATCGACATGTTTCCCCACTGCAACATTAAGACAAGGCCTGCAGAATCGTAGTAAACAACTGACAAGATCTATTGGGGTAAGATTTATGCATTCTAAAAAACGAGGACAAATAGCTTGTTCGTTTTTCAACTACAAATTGGCGCGTAGATTTAAAACGAAAGGTTTGTTACATTCAATAGGTTGGCCGATTTCGGATTCGATTCAAATTGCTTTGGTGGAAAATCGTTTCACTTTTGTGGTGCAAGAAGAAATTCATTTTTATGTGCCGAAAATGTACTGTAGGGACTTAAATATTTTCAACTTTTGACGTGAACTTTTGCTGTCTTTCTGGCTACGTTATGATTCCGCGCTCAGAATTTCGGGTCACAGTCAGCAAGAACGTAACTAGGTACGATTTCTGAATGTTGTTATTACTGGAAGTTACAAAATTTAACGAGTTTTGCAAACTTGAAAATGAAAATGATCCTTCGATTGTGCACGCACGACTAAACATGCCCAAGTTGCCGTCGATTTGTCGATTCCGAGCCCAAATTTCTCAAAATTCATTGCACATACTTCATCACACCAAGCTGACAACTTACTCTGTTTAATTCAATTCAGTAACGGTCGAAGTGGTTTGCGTCAGCAGGAACCTGGACGTTGTCTTAAGTTTGATTCAATCTGTTTAAGCTGCAACCCTCAAATGTTGACTATTTAGGCTAAGAGAATTTCTTTTGAATCAAACGGAATGCACATATGTTCTATTTCTCAACGAATAAAGATGTTTTAAGCGGTTTACAATTGTTGGGTGTGTGTGCGTGTGCTATTTATAGCTCCCCTGCAACCTCTGGCACAGCTAATTGAACAAGATATGACTCAGTTGTGGCGCTGTGACTCCTGTTGATTCACGTCCACCATCGCTTACCACATAACCCGATATTCCCCCCTTTTCACAACGTGCTCGACCACATGCGGAACCGTCTGCTCACGCAACCCTTTGCCGGTACCGCCACTACGCTCGTTCAGTTGTACCTTAGTTTGGGTACTTAATTCGCCAGAACATCTGGTTTGAACCAATTCTGACAAGAGCGTTTTGTTTTACAATTACCCTCGCCGGCTTCACACACCTCGTTTTGAGTCCTACTAAAAGTAATGCGTCTTATAAAATTAAAAGGTGGATGTCTCAAAACCGTTCGCTGTTAAAACTGCCATTTGAGTAATTAAAAAGAAACGAAGGCATTTAATTAGAATGAATCTACACTGTTTAGGCACCGATGGTACGGCTGGTTCAATTTCAACAAGGTGCAATTTCAATGTTGAATCAGAGCAATAACTGGATCACTTAACATTTGTGCCTTGGCAGGTGTGGTTCAGGTTTTGTCTAATATTTCATGCAAAGACGCATGATATGCTGACTGCTTAAAAGTGCTTTTTCTCCAAGTTGACGCTGATCAAGATTTTGGTAATAGGACGTTAGTATTACCGTCGCAAACCAGGTTTACCCCGAGATCACTAAATTTGAAATATACTTAAATTCCAGTACAAAGTTCTTTCACACACTTATTTCATAGAAAATAACCTTTAGATACAAAGTTCTTTCCAGCCTTGTGGTTAATGTTCTCCCATTTAGATATGCAAATATTGAACTAAATAGTAGCAGCATCATCCCGTTTACCATCATGATTGGTTGTTACAATGTCAAAAGGCCAAAAAAATTGATTCTAACTTCAATTTTTAGCCACAATTTTGCCGGCCTGTCTGGCTTTGGAAAAATAAATAATACGGTCCAATGTTTGCATTTTTCTGTGTGAGATGACGCAATGTAAACGTGATGTCATCGGTGGTTGTATCGTATACAACACGTCACGTTTCAGATTCCATTCAAATCCAACTGTCAATGTCGTAATGCAACTCCAAATGCACATATCCGTTCTTCAGAGCATGGTAATACAAGAACTTCAGAAATAATTAGTTATTTTGCAAATGACAGCCTTCATGAGAGGAAAATTACTTTGCCGCACAACAGTGAAAATTTGGAATGCGACGGCACTCAGGCTTAGCAGCATTTAAATTGCAATTTTTGTAGATGACACACTTGTGGAAACACGTTCATGTTTCTTAAGAACAATAACATATCAATCCAGTTACCTGGTTTATACTTTTTAACACTGTAACTGAAATTATCCCACTGTAAATAAAGCAAAAATTTGATGAATGCCAGGCAAGCCGAAAGTGATGTACCGAAATGTTTCTATCAACATTAATTATTCGGTATCTGCGATTTTCTATCCACCTTACAAATTTGAATTTTATGATAGAGGTATTTCCCAAACATCCTCCAAATGTCTACCCTTCAAAACACCACCACTTTGGACGAAAACGATTTCGGGTTAAATTTACTTTGATATAAAAACAGTAAGCAATAGCTTTTGCGTTAAAACAAATTATATGAGCGCGGAAAGTCACCTCCCTAAAATTCACACGTTAAACCTAATATTGTTGGTTTTGCTGGTAAATTGCTCATATTAGCCACTAAAAGTTAGTGTCACTGTCTGCTACACATACAATTAAGCAACTAGAATACAATTAACTAGCGACCTGGATTGTCTTTGTTGTTCCTCAATTCTGGTGAGTCTGTCTGATTCTGGGTAAAATTCCAGCATATATTAGTGAAACTGATTTCTGATTCGTAATAATTACGGAGAAGAGCGTAAACATCGTGTTCAAAACTAATACCCTTTAGAAATAGTAAAAGTGCGACTTAATCATTGTGACACAGTTATCAAAGCGAAAAGCAGTGACTTAATTCGACTTCGAATTGATGTATCAATGTGAGTGGCTGTCTTCGTTTCGATACAAGCAATGCTAACATACCTTGTGTGCATCTTGTCGGATTTATTAGCATATAAAGTTGCCAGTTTATATTGAGCTATGTTGAATTAATATATTGACTTGAATCTTTTTACACACCCGAGATCAAGTTAGGAATGAGAAGTGAGCCTGGCAACGAAGTAGAACATGTTGTTCTAGAAAAAGTCGCGTATTTTATACTAAACTTTTCGACTTTTGGAATACAGAAGATAACCTACCATAACCGAGAATTCATTCTCCTGCTACATTTTAATGTTAAGATACACAGAAATTGACCAACTTTAAGACTCACACAATTATTTAATAGAAAATAACCTTTAGATACATGTAATGAAATTACACGTTCAATCAAATCATGAATAAATCAACGAGACCACACCACCCAGATAGTCATTAAAGCCTAACTGCGCAACACTGTGCCAAACGAATATTTATTTCGTTTGGTCAAGAGTTCATTTATCCAAATTGTACAAAGGATCATATTTCTTCAGTAATTTTAGCAAAACAAAAAAATTAAAGCACATAATAAAGCTTTTGAAAAAATCAAATAGAATTTGAACTATCAACATTACCAAAACGGAGTACAAGAATTCATTGACTTGATTTTATAATTTAGGGCTTCAATGTTTAAGTTTGTTTGATCTGATCTCAGGTCGTCCATCACTAAATATCCCTTGTGAATTTGATGAGTAGCTAGGTTGTTCCTTCACAAAAATATTTATAGGGATATGAATGGTTGGCCAGTCCCTTGTTTTACAGCAGTGTACAAAATAAAGCTCAAACAACGAAAACTTTAAGACCAAGGCCAAATGGCCAACAATTATGTTGTTAGGAAAGCGTTTAAAAAACGACAGTTCACAACCATTGTAAGCCCATTATTTACATAATATGGGACATCTACTTGAAGATTTTGAAAAAAATTGGCGGAACTCATTGGTCACTGACCAGAGTTTATAAATATATGCAGAAAATGAAATTAAAAGAAATAATTATACTCAGGGTAAATAAATCCTTCACGCGAAGAAAATGACTTTCATAAATTGCAATTAATGAAATCAACTGTCTTTTTAAGAAAATGACAGTATAATCTTCTAAAAGACTTCAAACGAAACAAGGCGTTCAACCTCTTTAAAGACAAAAATACCACAGGTCTATCAAATTTTTAAAAAATAGTAGACGCATCAAATGATAGAGCAACTAATTTTGAGAAATTTACTTAAGTCCACCATTAAATGTAGATAACATTTACAATCGGTAATCAAATATTTTAAGAAAGGCAACAAAATTCTGAAGATATATATTTAGCCACAGAGATTAGCCTACAAAGTCGGAAATAAAAGATCGCTGAATAAAACGGTAAAGTATACCATTCAGAAATCACAAAAGACATCAATAAATGTGCTCGCAAATGCAAATATCATTGTCCAACCAAAAAGTTGTAGGTTAATAAGAAATTAAATAAAGCAAATTTTGTGAATATCCAAACAAAAATAAGTGAATCAGAGATATCAGAACGTCATTCCTAAAAAGAACAATAGGGATCTAATCAAAGATTAACTTAAATTCATTGGACAGCCAAAATGAAGGAGTGCCGATTTTTTCGGCATTACAAGAACAGTAATTAAAATTTTTCAAACATCAAATTACGTGATAGAATTCATGAACAAAGAAAAACCCGCAATAACTAGAAGACAAATGTTCTTTAAAGATTTAATGTTGGTAAGCATGTAGTAGTTCAGGATGCATCATTACTAACCACTTTAACAGATACTATGTACCTGAAATTATCAAAAAAATATTACCTTAAATAAATTAAAAAAACAAATGGCAAATTTATTCCAAGAAGGTGTACCATATCTTAGATGCGCGAAGGTGCTATAAGTATGCTCTTAATGCAAGCAATAAACTCATCTAAGCAAACTATCCCATGTCTTTTATACCAAGGTGCAAATATTTTGGATGAAAAATTCTGAGTTGAACTCTCGATTCCCAATAGAGGTGCACGTGTTGTTAATCAGACTTGATTGAATAGAGAGTCTAACTAGAACATCAAGGCGTGAGAATGCCAATTTAAAATAGGCTAAAAGGGAAAAATGAGATTTTGTTTATTTTACTTTCACAGTTGTCGACAAAATCAAGTTCACTTGGAAAATGGCACTTTCCTATTGTGTCCGTATATGTCAAAAAAAAAGAATTGTTAGACGCTTATTTTCCAGCATGCAAATTTTGTTATAACAAAGATTAAAACATGATATATTTATACTATTTTAACTAAATGGATATCATATTTTAGGAATCGCTCGCAAATCGTTTGCATAAATTAGCCAATTAGGTCTTGACTTATTTAGCTGACGTGTGAAATGCCTTGGGTAAACCAGGAGTATAAATATTCCTGTTTTGAAAACTTAGCTGTGAGTATTTTGAAACAAGGCAGTATTCCCAGTCATGTTGCATTCATTATGGATGGAAATCGGCGCTTTGCTGTTGCCCAAGGTCTGCAGAAAACTGAGGGACACAAATTAGGTTTCTCCAAATTGTCTCACGTAGGTTCCGTTTTTCTACCTATTGTCAAGGTGCTTCGTTGGTGCTATGATTTTGGAATAAGAGAAGTATCTGTCTATGCTTTTAGCATTGATAACTTTAAAAGGCCAGGTAACGAGGTTTCATTTTTGATGGATCTCGCTGTTGAAAAACTAAATGAACTAATTGAGAAGAAGTATGTTACGTTTTATTAATTAGTTCTTTTTATATGAATTCTAAACTTGCATGTTAATATTGTAGAGACAAATTGGATGAGCAGGGCGTTAGAGTTCGAATTCTTGGCAATCTCCATTTGCTTCCGAAAAAAGTACAGCGTGTCGCCGCTCGGTTGATGCTAATGACAAACGGAAATTCTCGGTAATATAAATTTGCTATGATTCTTTTACAGTAGAATTTTTTGAAGTGTACTCTCTTGTAGCTAATGGCCTACTCTTGTTTCCATAATGTCTTTATTAATGAATGCCCGTACTTATAAAATCCAATATAATGCACGTCCATTCAGGTTAACCTATTTCACTGCTTTCGCCACATCGTTTTGGGGGTCTAAGTGAATTAATCACTGTCTTCATTTAGGCTTGTACCATTTTTCACATTCAGGGGAGCACATTTCCATTATTACTTTCGTCATTGTAGTGCCATTCTCAACATTATGATGTCATATTCAACTCGTGATGAGCTGACTGCTACACTTGAAAATATCCGACGTGGAGTGCAAATGGGTCTTCTCGAAGAGCAGTAAGTCAACTTTTCCCACTTTCCAGTGTCTTTTTTAAATAATGATTCTAACCTTTATTGGGCCAATACTGTTCTGCCATGATTAATTTCATGAGATATTGATGGATAATCATTACAATATGCTTTAGTCGCCTTCCAAGCAAGGATTCATGCTTTTTAAGTTTTTTCTTTAGCCATCCTTTGTCATCTTAATATTTTTACAAATGGTAGCTGAATAAGATCACTTGATGCTCACAATTATTTAAATTTTATTTGTTGGGGAAATCGTGGCATCACAAGTATCAGTAATTATGGACCACAATGTTATTTTGAGCACTCTTTTTTCACTGATACTTCTGAAATTCGATCAGAGCTACCTGCATTAGACATGATAACTAACAAAGTCCTCACGTCTTAGACTATAAGATTCTCGAACATCTTTCTTCCTTACTCGATTCTCCCTTAAAAGGATCACACAGATTCCTTTAACTTCTAGTCTCGCATACGTTATTAGAATTTGCACAAGTTTGTGTCTGAGTGTCCTAAAAGAAGATTGTTCTTAGTTGTGTATCAGACAAAATCAGACTTTTCAATAACTAATTCCACTGTTGTTCGATTTTTGGCCGCTGTTGATAGCATCAACTCCCAATCTCTTAGCCACCTCCCCCAACGGTCTCTAATGCAGTCCACGTCAGTCTGTTCGATTTGGTTGCACACGTGTTCGGTCTCGTCAACTGGCGATAGACTCCGGACAGCACGAAGTAGCTTTGATGAAGTTGCTAGAGCAAAATCCGCAATTATGCTGACTCAGAAAGCTAATGTGCAAATTTGTACATTTCAGGAACCTTTTTTCCACATTAGTGTCAATTTAAAGCCACTTACGGACATAATTCTCAGCACTGGATAGAATACAAGAGTTTAGAGTCAGAATGTTCGGATTTACTTTCTCGTTCTGCCTTTCAGGGACATATCCCCCGAGGTGATCGACCGAAGCAGCCAGCTACGTGACTGCCGCCCTCTCGATCTGTTGGTACGGACGTCCGGCGAGGTGCGCCTAAGCGATTTCATGCTCTGGCAGGCCTCGCGCTCGGCTGCTCTGTTTTCCTTCTTCAAGGTCAACTGGCCTGCCTTCTCGTTCTGGCACCTGGTCGCTGCACTGCTCCAGTTCCAACTCAACCGCGCCGCCATACTCCCTCTCCCTGAGGTATTCCTTCCATTCTAATCAAAATTGCTTTGTTACTCTCATTACCGTTATTGATTAAGCATAAAGTTGCACTACTACGTCCACGAGTAACTATGCACACATCTGGTCTCATAGTTTTGTCCCCTTAATGCCGGTTTTTTAACAGTAGAAAGCTCTGTCCGAAAGTTATTCTT
Source organism: Mesocestoides corti (assembly GCA_900604375.1). Classification (NCBI taxonomy): domain Eukaryota; kingdom Metazoa; phylum Platyhelminthes; class Cestoda; order Cyclophyllidea; family Mesocestoididae; genus Mesocestoides; species Mesocestoides corti. The sequence goes on along the minus strand of UXSR01005311.1, from coordinate 19,131 downwards.
GAGAAAGCAGACCACAAAGCCTCATTTCAGGGATACGGGCATACCTACCACAGTTCGTGTGCACTTTGACAATTTTACATTAATCGTAATGCCTAGTCGTGAAGTAAGCTTCCTGTTTCCGTCGCGTGAACCGATGCGCGATATCTCGGTTTACGTCATTTCTTCCTTCACAATAAACACGATTCTCATTTCAATTTTCCATAGTCCCTCTTTCATAATATATTTTAAACTAAGTAAATACGTTTTTGAGCCGCCTCACCAAATTGTTCTCTGCTATTGGTGATATACAGCTTGAAACAATTAGGTTTTCCATAGACTTCGACATCTACGGGATAAAGGGTCTAGAATATGCCAACCCTTTCGGGGCCTAAATTCTCGAAGGTGTCTCGATCTTGCTTGTGCTCTGGTTTTTAGGTTTTAATGTTTCACTTAAATGGAACTAATTCCACCAGTTCGATGAATGGCCATAGCGGTGTTCACCAGCCAATTACAGTCGACATTATCGAGTCAGAAAGCCGCAAACGCCGACTAGCGAAGTTCTACGCGTGGCTTGAGAAGGAGTCCCTGGAGGATTTCTTAACAATGTCCCACCTACCGGAGACGGATGCAATTGAAGCCTAGCGATGTTGTGCTACTTTTTGGTGCTTTGGATTTTGTGATTCAATACTTGTACAAATGTAAAGAGATTGTTCAGCACAGCCCTCTTCAAGTGCTGCAAAATGTCAATTAGCGCTTGTATTGAGTTGTGGAAGATGCGGAAGCGGGATTGCAGAATTCTCTTCACGAATCTGAAATGCGTTACTTTTAAAGAATTGCAAGTGTAAGGGATGGGAATCATCGGACCATGTCGAAATGATGACCACTCCACTGCGCACTGCGAGGTACCAATTCCTCTAATGAGGGTTAATTCTAGTAATCGTAATGGATAGCCTCCAATTGTGAATTAGTATCCCAGTGCTTACTTTCCCAGTGAAATCATTCTTCATATTCTAAGTTAATGAAGTATGCTTCTCTTTACAAGTGTTTAGACACTAGTGCAAACCAGCATTCAACAGCTGGAATTGCGGGTGCCATCACGTCGTCCACTATCATCTAAATTGGACGAGATTAAAGTAAGACTTTTTAGGAATCTGCATACGATAACTCTGTATCTTGAAGAATCTTAACGTAAATGGTAGTGGGCCCCCGTGTCGTCGTCGAGAACTGTAATAATTGGCACACATTCCGGTGGCGAGACCCATCACGAAGCCAAAGGGAACTGCAATTACCATAATCGCATACCCGCCGTTCTGTGGTTGAAAATGTTAAGCCCTACGATACAAATTGCAGAGAGCAAAGCGGATAGACTACCCTACTGCATCAGAACAGAATTCCAGCATTCACATAAAGACTGCACCGTCGTTACAGACGACCTTTTGTGGTACTCCTCCTCACCCACCAATTTAACAAAAGGCGAACTTGTCTATTCAGTGCACACAAATGACTGCATTTGCGGAATCACGTTTAAAAAACATAAGAAAACTGAAAAGGGCCTAAAACACTTGACACCACTGAGTCAAACACCAGGAGAACAATCTGCAGTATTTACAGTTAACGAGACTAGATGTCAGTGTTGTGATTTGTACCTTCATATAACAACTGTGCGACCGTTATATATACAGAGTAAAGCGCGAGGAATCGGGCCATGCCACAAACACACCAGTGTCCAAGACGACCACGAATTCCGAACACAAACACGGCCAGAGGCGAATAAAACTGGAGCGAAAAAGCAACTATCGAGGCGGTCGGGCGAGTGGTGGGAGGGCAAATGGCGGCGGACGGTAGGGCGGAAACCGTGGCGGAGCGTAGTTCCTGGTGGGAGGGGGAGTGGGAGTCATGGCGTAGGGGGGAGGGGGATGTCGGTGGACCACGTGCAGTGGTGCCTGGGGCGTAGAGCCATTCAGCATTTGACCGCCACCGCTGCCACCACCTGTTGTCCATGGCGGTCGAACGCCTGCCAGAATGGGCGGGCGGGACAGGGGCCAGCGGTTCATTGACGGGGATTGAACTCCACCTATCGGGCAAACAAAAGGCATAAAGTGAGGACAAAACAAGCTGTACTGAAATGAATGACCTAAGCAGCAGCAGTTGATCCTTCTAACGTTATTGACAAAATGTCGCACGATAGCGAATTGTCAGAAATGTGGAACAGCAGAACACCAAGAACCAAGGCTACCTTCTGACTACCTCGCATAGCATCAGCATTTGAATTGACAAGATACTCTTAAAACACAACAGTGACACAGCTAATGGCGGACAAAGCGGAATTACTAGCCTCGTGCAGTTTAGATTTGGAATAAATAAGAATCGGCATTCGTGGAACGTCTAGAAGGTACGATTGAATCATAATAAAACTGCGGAAATTGAACAGCCTAGACTTTACTGGGCTGGCAGCGACTAGGCAGAATTATATTAATGACGACAGAATGGTTTTTAGGCGCGCAACGCAAAATCCAGGCATTATTAATTTCTAGTAAAATACGAGCCTGTTGAATAGGTGTCTCCGCCGAAGCGATGGTGCTGGGGACGCATGGGTGGGGGCGTTGGTAAGTGGACGCCTGGAGGAGGTGGTGGAGGATTGGTAGAGCCAGCAATCCAAGCACCTGGTTGCTGTGATGGCGGCGCCGGTGGTGGTGGCTGCTGTTGTTGCTGCTCCTGATGAAGGAAAAATCCGGGGCTAGAGTCGGTCGATGACCTGGTGTAGAGAACAGGAGGCTGTGGTCCGAATAACTGACGAACAGGTGTCCCAGACGGGTTTGGCTCCGTCGGAGGAGGCAGAAGTGGGTAGGACGCTGAGTGCGGTGCAACCGGTGTGTGCGGATATGCTGTACTGGCGAGAGCACTCTGTGGAACTAAATGATTGTTCGAAACAAGATAAGAAGACGTACACGACACAAAAAATCCACAGGATTTCGCAGGCTGCAGTGGCGACAAACAACAGGGTTGTTATTTGGCAGCTACAAAGATGCCAAGGAATTTGTTTTACTGACCACGGTGGTTGTACTTACCTGCTGGTGATGAAGGCATTGCAGAGAGAAAAGAAAGAAGTGGTGGCCTTGGCGGGGGGGCTGGAGCAGAGGAGGAAGAGGGCGCCGAAACTGAGGACGCCGTGGCAACCGGAACTGGAAGCAAACCCACACCAAGAGTGGTGGCAGTGGGAAGAGGCGGGCAAACGATAACCGCGGGGGGTGAGGAAGGAGGTGGTGGGGGCGGAGGAGGAGGCGGAGGAGGGGGAGGTGGAGGCGGTGGTGGTGGCGGCGGCGGAGGGGGTGCTATCGGAAGTCGAATACCAGATTTTCTTAATGGAAAATGTGCCATGTGGACTTTTGTAATAAACATTTATTACAAAGCACTGACCTGCAGACGTTGAAATTGACATAAGAGGAGGGACAAGAAGAGTTTTAGTGGAAGTGGAGGGGGCGGGGACAGAGGGTTCCTTCGGTGGTGTGGGTTGTGAAAGCAATTTCTGCCGTAACTCCGCAGGCATCGAGTCCGCGTCGATGAGAGCATGACCCTCGAGCAACGATTGGAAGGCTGCGGGGGTCATGTTTTCAACCTCCGTCAGAAGTAGGTACGTGCAACCCTCGCGCTCGTCCCAGGCATCCTGACAAAGTTGCTGGTTCCGACTCACGCCGAGGTTAGCAGCCCAGGCGGTCTTAATCTCACGCTGGTCCAACATCGACCGATCGAGACTTCGACGCGCACGGGCAGCGGCCGCGCGACTCTCAAAGGTCACGAAAGCGCACCCACGCGGGGGAATGAGATTGCACTCGAGGATGTGGGCGCGGGCCGCAGCCTCGCACACCGCCTGCAGTCGCGTCTCGGCGAGCTGCTTGTGCAGATGGCCGACGAAAATTGTGCGCGAGACGAGGGAGACGCAATTGGGGCGCAGCGGGGGCAGGGCCTCGCGACGGCGTCGGCGCTCAACCTGACTCGCCGTCTCATCCTCGTCTGCACCGCCAATGACGTAGAGGGCGGCGGTTGCGTGGTTCGACGCTGGACTTGGGGCTCGCTGCACGGGAGCCACTGGAGCCGAAGACTCCGGCGACTTGCCCGGGGAGGATGACGGTGAGTTAGAGGATGATATAGATGATACGCGACTGAAGTTAAGACAACAGGGAATAGAAATTAGCCTAAGCATTTAAATAATGCCTGCTCAGTCAACCCAGAATGGATGTGTCGCATAAACAAAATGTAATGAAGAACACGCTTGTACGCAATTGGACCACAGAGTAGCCATGGCTTCTGAGAGGAAGTGGACAAAAACCAAGCGGTCGAGCAGTCGTCTTTAAGAACGACGTCCATCAAACATCGCGTTGGTTCTGGACCTAGCTTAGAGGGGCAGTGGAATCAATGTTCTATCGCAATGGCCACAAATCCAAGTCATTAGATCGCTCGTTGAAAATGGGTGATGACCGATATTTCGAGGGAGCAGAGGTATTGTTGATTTGCTGAGGAACATGGTCAAGAGCAAAGCATACCCATTAATTTTGTGAAACAGTACATGCCAGTACATATGCATAAATGCAATTTAAGACCAAAAGCCAAGAACTCAACACCAATTCGTAATACAGCAAGTAAGTGATATGCTTGACAGAAAAGAAATGAAATTGAGAGCAACGTATTAGTGCATAATAAAGAACATTCGCGAGGGCACGTCGCATAAGAAGGCAAATTGCGAATGCGGTTTAATGCTGCCATGTTTTGAAAATGGCGTAAAACCCTGTATGGAATCATCTAACACGATGATAAGCTACACTAGTCAACCGTTTGTCAGGATACCCATTTGAGTAACAATGCAGAAGAATTGGCTTTCGAAGCAGATGTCATTAACATCGCTTAAGAAAAGCTTAGACACATGCATTTCATCAAAAGAAAATCAAATCTGTCTCACTCGTGCTTGGTGCGTTTTCGAACGGGAGAGGCGTTGGTGTCGTAAAGCAAGGAGGTTGGCGAAAGGTGATGCTGGTGACGGTGAGTGTGGCGCCTGCGCAGGTTGCTGCCGTCGCCAGTCGTTGTGGGTGCAGGACGATGGTTGTTGTTCGACGCAATGGAATTGGAGGCGACGCCGCCCAGACGATCGTCAAAGGAGCTCCCGTCGGAATGCACAAAGTCACCGGGACCAGTGGCTGTGGAACGCTGAGTCGTCATTGTCTTGCGGTTGCCTGTCATCGCGATAGCGGGGATTGACGATGACTGGCTCTAGAGGAGGAAATCGCACAGAACCACGTGACAGCATCAACGACACCCAATATACTTTTACAAAGGAATGCCGTTATATTTCTACAAATGGCTGACTATTAAATACAAGCAATTCAGCCAGCTGTACGCGTAAATATGCGTAAAACAACACAATTGATTACTGAAACAGCACCTTATGCGCTTTTTGCAGACAAATACATATTAGACGTTTAGGATTAGGAGATCGACCTACCTGCTGGCGAGAAACAGGCAGTAGATCTCTGTCGCCGTGAATGGGATTACTGTTGTTGCGAAGGGTGCGCTGATGTAAAGATTCACCCCCCGTGGAGCATGCATTATTGACATGGCACTCGTTCAACTGTTCTTGGATGGCTCTGTTCTCTGCAAGAGTTTCAACAATCGCCTTCAATTGCAGAAAGAAGGTTCTGTCCATTGACGGGCTGGAACAGAAAAACCCGATTGGCAGAGCAAACTATCAACATCTCACGAGTAATTGATCTGAATAAGGCAGCAGCACTTCCATGGAAGACCACTTCGCAATCGGAGGGCGGTGGTAAACCGACATGCTCAATACACAGAAGGAAATGCCTTTTCGAAGGTCTTGCTCTTTTCATGAACGCAGCCTCAACGCACACACCAACAGACTACAAATTGCGTGATGGGAAACGTGGACTCTATAGGTGGTAGCGATTATCCCGCAGATCGCAATTAGAAAGCAACGCAAATTAGCACACCCGGTGATGTACACAATAAAAACTGATACAAATGTGGCTTTAAAGGAAAGGCAAGATTTGAGGCTCCATCAAAAGCACGAAGATTCATGATGTCAAATTACCACGTCCACAAACCATCAACTGTGATGCCAGCAACAGCTGATAAGCCTGAGGCGCTCGTCTCATGTTGCACTTAGTTCGATGTGAGAAAGAATTTTGCCGAAGTCATGGAGACGGTAAACAGGCTACATAATGCTACCTGTGGAAATGTCGGATTTGGTTGCAAAATGCTTTGAAATCGCTGTATATATATATACGTACACTCAAGTTGTGCTTACAGCTCATCAGACCAAAACAACAACCAGGTAACGCTTGTCATTAGTAGCTGATAATGTAACAGCCATGGTTATGTCCACTCAGGGAACAAGTTATTACCCGACTTGGATTGTCTTTAAGTTTCCAGTGCAGTTTTTTTACAAACCAAGTTGGTAGAACGAGTGCACATATAAGCATACATTTGAGTTTTAGAATAATATCAAGTTTTGCCGTTACAACTAGCAGTACCAGGTCTACACGTGTGAACGTGTTCTGCGATGATAAGTGAGGTTTGTACAACAGCTTGATGTCAGCAATAAATGACAAATTTGAAGGGCACAAACGAAGTTTTGCTGGTTTGCAAACTTGACTTCCGTATGAGTAAAAATTAGAGCGTTGTACGCAGGAAACGTGGTTATTTCGAGCTCATAGGCGGATAGGGGATGATTGTCCGCCCAAGACATTTTTATTTATAGAGGGCACACGATGAGCACCAAGTGTTTCTAAAGGCGATCTAATGACCTTCGAAATAGTCACTACTGTTTCAGTGCGCTATGAAGCGCCTCTCCAGGGGTAACTGATATCACCCAAAAGTCCATGCAGACGCTCCCTGAAACATTTCAATTTCACTAACGAGACAGAACACCTACAAAAGTGCAAGCACTCACTGGTTCTCTAGTTGAGAAATCATCAATTCGAGCTGGCTGACGACTTCTTGGCTGATCATCTGACCTTGACCCAAGAGATCAAGCTGCTCTTGAATCTTCCGCTGAACCCACTAGGAGCAAAAATAACAAATGAACTACAAAAAATCCATAAGGTTAAGCTTTCAATGTGAAAATTATCAACTTATGTCCTGCAGTTAAAAACAGAGACCAGATTAACATAAGCTGTCTCAAAGGGAGTAGAAAGTGGACTTCCAGGTAGGGGAAAATTGTGGAGTAAAATTGCCTTGAGGTATGTCGAAGATCTTATCAAGAGGAGAGTAGTCACGAGAAGTAGACGAAAGGCATATCATGGGCAGAGAGGAACATCACAAGATTATTTAAATAATGAGTGATAGAAGTTCAAAATGCAGTCTCTATAATAACACAAGGGGGCTGGATCGACACGATTAAGAGCGTAAAAGCTGATTAGAGGCACTCCTCTACAAACTAGGGACTGAAAAACAACAGCTTGAGGAAGTATCCAACGCGATAAGTAACTACATGGCAAGTGTAAAATTCGTTCGCAGAAATTAGCTACTACTTCGATACATGAAGCAACAAGTTCGGAGAGCTTGCTCAAATGAGACTGACCAGAACGAAAAATTTATGTTAGAGTCGATTAAGATGACGAAGTAATTATACTAAATCGTGGAAATATGGCGAAGGAATCCAGAACCCAAACCATATTTGCCGCCAGACATTGAAATCCGTAAGGGTTAGATGTCATGGCCATTTTAAGGCGAAATTCAAATTTAGTTTAAGATATCAGACATACGAACTGCGCCAGTAAAATTATATCAACGGACAGTAAAATCACGGCCAAAACTCATGTGACAAAAACTGAGGGGTCATTCCAAATATCCAAAAAGAAAACTTAGGGCGGGTTGCTGAGAAATTTACCAGAAAGCGCAAATAACTATAACAAACGCCATGCGGTGATCAGAAAAATATGTAACGTTAGAGCCTTGTATATGCACAGACGCAGGAACTAGAAACTGATTATTCACAGAAGCCAGCAATATAAGACCCGGTGCGTGGGATAAACTCTAAGAACTTCAAGGTAATGGGTAAAAAGCGAAGTTCTAGTGAAAAGAAAGGACGTCCAGAGAAAAAACCAAATAAAGTGAAAGAGATCTCAAGTAACCTGGCGGTAGGCAAAATGAATATTAAACTTGTCTGCAATGGCAACACAAATGACGTGGTGTGAAACTGCAGATCGATGAAATCAAAGCAAAATTCAGGTAGGTGCAAACGAACCTGAATAGCCTTCTGCAAATACTCCTCACTGTCTTGAGGTAAATTCAATCGCTTGACTCTACGCGCTTCGAGTTCGGCGAGCGATGATGCCGTGAGTTTACGAGCTAAACGATTAGAAGAGAAGGGACGAATTACCCAATGCAAGAAGTTCAGGGTTTTCCGGGTTGTCAACCAAATTTTGCAATACATTAATAAGACCTTCAGGAAAGACATTGACTTTCCTCCATAGCTGCAACACACGAGATATCAGCGGCTTGTCATCAGGTGAGCATTGCGACAGTGATGAAAAAATGCTTGCAATGTTTCGCAAAAACCGAGGACCATAAAAGTCCTTTTCATTATTGTGAAGCTTTGATTGACGCACAATAGCATCAACAATGTAGAGTCCTGGAAGTTTAAAGTCCGCCGAGCATTTAAGAATAAATTGCTCGACTAACTTCACAACATGTTTGTAATATTTCATGGCGCGCATTGCAGCACGAGTAATAGATTCCATCTTAGTTTTAGAAACAGGCAATCGGCTTGCCAGAAGAGTTTTCAACTAAACGAAAAATTAAAACAGAATAGAAGTACCTCAGCATTGAAAACCCTAACGTCCTCCATCGCTCCTCAAAGATAAGGTGAACTTTTTTTAAATCAGCCTCCGTTATTAGAGAATAGTAAAACAACATTTCGAAGATACGAAAAACGGAAAGGTTAACTAACTTACCGTCTATTAAAACTTATTTAAAAGGTCACACACATTGTAAGTATCGCAAATCACTTTATAAAGTTTTAAAAAGGTTCTTTAAAAAATAAAAATGCAATTTCAATAAATTTCTTAATGAACACTTAAGTGATACAAGAGAGCAGCTCTTTTGTGATATTAGAAACATTTGCGTTGCCACTGTATGCATAACTGTAGACTTAGTGCAATATACTCAATAACTTATTACCCACTCATACAGACGTCAATAAATATAATTTTTGTTATATACATGATTCACGTACAATTTGCATAAGATCTGTTACAAAAGGTTGAAGTTATTATATTGCGCAATTGAGAATTGATTTGTACTTCCTTTTTTTAAATGTGGTAGATGTTTCCACTCATTAAAATTAAAATGGACTTCACTTGTTTAGGGTCCCTAAGGAATCATAGTCATGGAGACAGTTGACAAAGCAAAATTGAATGTTCATTTTTAAACACAGATCTTAAACTAATTTTATACTTAGCCATTAAGAGACTTTAGAAAATTAGTATTTCGGTTTAATTGATTTTGCACAAAGTTGCTACTAAATATCTTATGTCAACCTGATTTTGACATTGAGAAAGATTTTGCCTGTATCGTTAAATTTGAAAAAAAATGCTTATTTAATTTTTACTACCCTAAAATACTATTTTACCCTAGATTACGATAAAATATCTCTTTATTATCTGTCTAATTTTTTCACATTTTTTGACATCATTGATTAAGAGAAAATTGGATCACGTATACTTTTGCTAATCTTATTAAAATATTGATTACTCCATGTTTCAAAAGTACTTAGAGATTCAAAGTATTCCAAACTCTTATTCCATTGCATGCCATCATTTTTATATTGATTGGTTACAAACATTAGCCAACTACGCGGTAGGCTTCTGCCGTCGTCCGTATATCCCGCGTAGAATATCCAAGTCCCCGGTATGGAGAAGTCTAGTACCAAAAAACAGACCTCACTGACGTATCACGAGCCAGAACAAAGTCAGGCACCGTTCATCCGAGTCCACCACGCTTGCTGCGCGGCCATTTATTTACCCCTTCTCATGCTTGTTCGTCTCTGGTTGGCTGCATAGCTTCCTCGCAAGCCATTGGGAAGCGAAGAGACAGAGTATTGGCTGAGGCCAACAAGGTCCAAAGTGTCTGCGCCTTTTAAACGTCGCTAACAGGCGACCGTGATTTGTTTGTGTATCAGGTGGGTGATGTCATTTGAGGTCAAATCTTATTACTTTCAATTTCGTGTATGATTAATAGCCTACCGATTACATGCGCATAAGCAGGGTTTGAGCCACTTTGAGGTCCATTATTGTTACTTGAACCATTTCTGTTTAGTTAAAGTTATTGTGACAGCGCAACCAGTCTCAGAATTCATTATAATGTAATTTAATCATCTTTCAGGTTTTTTTTAAAAGGTTATTTTCATGATAATTTCTGGTTTGTATTCCTTGCTTTCGGGAAGTTTTGAAACTGAAATTGTTGAATCGAGATTTGATGTGGCACAATGCACACATCACCATCACACCATTTGTACGTAGAACTTGAGCCAAATTTCCGTATAATTAGCGTCGCGCCATTCCAAAATCGCGATAACTGCGCTTCTTGTTGTACGAATCTAAATTAAGCGAGTTACTGGTAGAATTTGTTGTATTGGCCAATGTATCAACTAATGGTACGTTTTGCTGATGCGATTTCGGCTGTTATACTATGTTTGCACGATTCAATTTGCTATAATTTTGTTTGTGTAGATGTCAGTTGTTGGTAGTACGACACTGTTTATTATTAATATTGCGTATTTTTCGCCTTCACATATTGGTTGTGAATAGGGTAGCGCTTTTTTTCATGACTTCACTGGTTGTCTGCATAAATTGCCTCTCTTATACTTTTTATCTGTGCAAATTTTATGTTGTGGCCTTAGAAATGTTTACGTATTGCGTGCATTTGTCCTACAGCTCTTACATGGAGGCGATCTACAAGTCGTTAACAAAGGAGGTGGAGAAGTTGCAGGAAGTTGAGGCCAACATTCAGAAGCGCTTGCAAGCCTTTCAGCAGTTGGCTGGGCAGTTGTCGGAGAACGAAAATGTGGACAAGGACTTGGAGGAACTGACGGAAGACAACAAGGTCTATAAACTCATTGGACCTGTTCTTGTCGAACAAAGCCTCGAAGAGGCGCGTGACACCGTCAAGAAGCGTCTTAAGTACATTCAGGATGAAATGTAAGTCGTTATCGTTTTGAATATCCGCTGTTCTGCTAAGCTTAATTAAGCGCATAAATCACGTCCAAGGTAAATGATTGACTATACCAACTCGTCCTTCTTTCTGCAACGTTCAAGAAAATTGACCGCTATATTTAATTACTGCTACATCCCACCATATACATTGACTATCGCACTTAATTTTACTGGACTAGTCATTGCGTATTCGCGCATTTTATCACGCACGATTGCGAAAGCTAAATTACGGTGGGATGACTTAGTTGGGTATTGGTAATCTGAATTTACCAAACACAACCAATCCTTTGACTAAGTTTTTATGTGTGCATGTCAGACGAAGTTTGTATTTCGCAACCTGGTTGTGGCTAGTTCTAACAAGTGCAGTAAGCTTTACAAGGCAGGTTTCGCTACTATGGCCTCATGAATCCTGGAAATCTACTTCGGCTTATGTCTGAAACAGTCACTGGCATTTGACAAAAGGCGAACTAAAATACCCACAACGACAACACATTTTATTCTAGTTTTTTTAATCAAACTATGGTCATTTTAATCTGCTGTGATTTGTCATTTAGTTTTACCAAGTACCTCCTTTCTCAATTTCCTGTATTCTCATGTAGACTTTATCATGTGGTTCAAAAATATTTCTCTAGTTTAAATTATTTGTTACGATTTTTTATTAAAAATTGAGAACTGTTGTTAAAGCATTATTTCTACACCTTAATCATTCCAAACGTAAATGTATACCTGCAACTTTGATGCTAGTAATACTTGCTGAAATCTGTATAAGTAACGTGTCTTCTAAGCCTTCAAGCTTTTTTTCTCATGCTTTCACATCAAGCCTCGATCCTACAAACGTTGCAGCGCACTCTCACTAAAAGTTTTTTTTTCGTTTGCGTTATTTTAGCCATTACACAATGTGGACTAGCTCTTTAACTATGGTGATACGTTAAAAAACCATGATTTTTCAGTGGTTATTATCTCTAACAGATTTGAGCTTCACTAATCGAATCAACGTGGATAGCACATAATAGGCAGTTGGATGATTCATATTCATGATGCGATGGGGCTCCTACGCATAACGTAGATTCTTCTGCACTTGCCAAGGGGTCTTTCGAAGGCATCCTGTTCACACATTCCGCATTGTAAAACGTCTGCATTTATGGACTATGTTTAGGTGACTTATATTTTCATTTTTTGGATGGTCTCTTTGTCGAAGCGAACTGAAATGGGGCGGTTCTTTAGCTGAAGTACTTACTTTCTTGTTGCAGGAAGAGGAACGACGGTATGATGAAGTCGATGGAGAAGCAACGTGATGCCCATCGCGAGCAAATAGCCAAGCTGCAGCAGCGTTTTCAACAAGAACAAACCAAGGCTGCGCTGAAAGCCTGAAGCACATTCTTTCTGCCTGCCTTTCCCTTTAAATATATATTCGCATTTGATCTTTTGCATTTTTTTCACCAGTCAGTGTAGGTGTTTATGTGGGTCAAAGATGTAGTTGATTTGGCTTGGGGTTTTTTCAGTACCTTACTAACGCAAATGTGAACCACAAAGATGCTACTTGACTCGACTGTTCTGTTGAGAGAAATACTCATTTTTGGCAAAATATCGATGTTTTGAGTCCCAGTTGTGGCTTTTGTGCTCAAATGGGTGTGCGTTTAAGGCCGTCAAGGGGCGAATCACAATTTTTCAACATGGTTCTGGGTAGACTGGCCGGCTCCTGATAGTTGGTTCCTGGTCATTTCCAATTTCCTAATTGACCACCCTGGCTGTAAAGGATCGTAGCATGCAGTAAACTAAGGGGAAGATAGCCCATATCGGTAAAAAAAGATGACTTCCAAAATAGAAAAACCTGCCAATTTTTTAGCTCTGCTATTGACGTTACGGTGGATTCACTGATAAAAATTACGTGCTGTATCACCGGTAGTATCGTGTCAGGATTTGAATGACAGATCGCTTTTAAACACCTGCAGCGAATCGTGGCAATTATTTGACCAATAAATAGTGCTAACAGTGCATAATTTTATCACTGGCTTAATGTGTTTGGATTAACAGCTATGGGAGACATTTTATTCTTTTATGGTCTAAATTGGCTAGATGATAATATGAGGCACGCGTGAAGATGCAGCCGCCGTATTTTATGAATTCATTCGAAAAAAATATCACTTCCAAATAACATAAAATTCACTTACAGGAGACTAAATTTGTTAAAACTAAAGGAAAGTGGACTAAGAAAATACCCTATCAAAGGAAGGAATATCACCTGAGTCTGCAGAATTCTAAGAAGTAATAAATCAGGAGTAAGCAAAGTTAGGAGACTGGGAATTATTTTTTGCTACCTTGTGAATAAGAACGTATTAACATTTGATTCAAACTACTACAAACGACATGTTTGGAAAACCGAAAACCGTAAAATAATTTGGCAAAATGCAATAAAGATTTTTGGTAGCAACCTAATTTTTTCATTTTAATTTCGACTACAGTTTTCCAGCATGTCGAGGTCGATTCAAAAAATACCTTTTTAATTATCTTCGCTACCGTCATCCGTTTACAAATGCAAACACCACAAGTTTTAAAACCTAACCACTCAGATACGTAATAAAGCTTTAAAAAGTAAAGTGATATCCTGGTAAGCAGGAATGTTACACCAAATTTGATGTCTTTTTGACTGACAAACGTTTCGCAATGTTGCATTTCGAACAAATTAATAAAAGCTGCCAGGTGGCTGCTATTTCTGATGTGAAACTTGTGAAGTCAGGAAATTATCGGTGTAAAAACAGCTTGTTAAAAAAGTAAAAGATCACCTCCCTACTTGCAAAATCACTTTATTACAAAGGCGACCTGATAATTTTAAATTGCCTTGAGTACTTATATGAAGATGTAAAAGAGGATATCAGGTATATTAACTTTACAGTGAATAATATAAGTCCTTTAAAATTTAGGTAATGTCGAGTGGTTGAGTGACAGTTTAAAATTCTCTAGTGGTTTACATCAAAGTAATTTTTATTATAATAAAGTGGTCAAATACTATCAGAAGGTTAAGAACCTATACGTTCCGCAACCCCGCGAAATAATATTTTTTCTATTCACAAGCACAAGCAACTTCACTTCACGTAGAATTATTTTACAATAATGAGGAAGTTGAGCAAATGAGGGATTCAGTTAAAATTGAAAACTCTAAAAAGGAGAACCTTAAAATTAACTTAATGACTGAGCATGCAAGAAATTACCATAATCAAAATTAAATAGGCAAAACACGGTATATACAACAATTCAGAACGATGTGTTAAATTATTATAAACACCTGTCAAAAGTTTTCGATTTGCAAATTTACCTTTTTTTGTTTCTGCATTGCTAAATGCAGGTTTGAAATGTCCATGTGCTTTTAAAAATGTACTAATTGACAATAATTTTTTTGATTTAAATTTGTTTGCGCAACAATAGGGTTAATTTTCATTTGTTCGCGTCAGTCCAACCTTGAAATAAATCAGTTGCAATCCCTTGGCATCTAATTGGCTGTCGGTTTTTTTAGTTTGGATCTTTCAGCCAACTTGGAAATCGGGGTAATTTCTTATTAATATTTGTGGCTAACTTCGCTGTTCGGCCTTTTGATCGATTACTAACTCTTGTTCGATATACTAATGCACGTATTGCCACGTCGTTGCGTTTAATGCAGATCCGTACATTGTTATGCATTTAATGCTTGCGTAATATGACGCCGTCCTGACGTCAATGTGGTATTCTGATTGCGTGGTTTTCCTTTTCCGTTTTTTTGGTGAAAATTATTTTTGGCGTTATTAGTTGTAATTCTACATAACTTTTAATTTCCAGCAAATTTAAATATTTGTGGAATAGGATCGAAGTAACGTGGTCGTTTTTTTCTTATTTGCCGATTTTGTTTACTGTCAACCAAATGTCCTAACAAGGCTTAGTCGGAAATGAAGTTGAAGTTAGTATGGAAGTTCAACGTCTACAAAGATGTCTGGCTTTATGTGGGGTAATCACGGTTAAAATGCCCTGAAATTGCCAGGCCAACCACATTTTCAACAATTGACATTCTAAATGTGAATCTACCAGAGTGATCCATAACGATGAGCTCAACCATGTAATTGTTAAAAGTGATCTTAAAAATTTTAAATTGATAACTAGGACGGTTTCATCTATAATTTTTGAGGTGACTGTTTGTGTGCCATCCAGTCATATTCGTTAATTTCTCAATGCGTAAATCCTAACGCTTTTTGCAATTTAAGTTATACATCTGCAGGAAAACGGCCTTTGTTGTACTTTGTTGCTTTAATGCACCGCCATCCTTAACAAGCTAATCTACTCTGCCCAAAAAAACTACGAATTTTCAAATGTGGCAGAACCATATTTTGGCGTGAAGTGGTTTTAAACTCAAAAGCATCCTCAAACGTGTTCTCGACGGGCTAACCACACAATTTAAATAAAACATGTTTAGTAAAAAATATGTAAGTGAAACCTCAGGGAAATGTTTTGATCAAGTTCAATGCGTTGGCACATTCATTGCTTCTGAGAAAGATTGTAGACTGTCGATCAGTTGGCTGAGCACACTTAAAGATAATAGACTGGATGCGAACAATGCAGATGCACTACTCGGCTTATTCACCAGTTCCCACTGGCTTTTTAGTTTGTTGCCCAAAATGAACTTGGCAACACTCTGGTCACTTTCGTGGGTGTTTGAGAGAAACGTATCTAGTTGCGATAGCTTTTGCCTGTGCTTTTGTCCGATTTTCGTCACACAGTCTTGTGTGTATCTCTTGCTTGTTCTCATGTCTTGATTTTTAGCAACTAGGTGAAACCAAACTGATAAATGACATGTGTTTAATTTGTCCGTTTTCTTAGAAAGCTGATGACAAGCTTTCCTTCCGAGTTCGCTGCCAATCAACTGAAAAAGTATGGCTGGTCTGATGGTGAGTTCTCCATTACTTATCTAGCATTGCTATTTTGTCTTCTTAACAGAAATGTTCGTATTGCCTACTCAGCACTATGTTATTTACTGGACTGTTGCTTATGTTTTAACACAGGACTGCCGTTATAAGTAGGAACTAATTTGATCATATTTACTTGCATAACAAACAGTTTTGGTAGCCGAGAACTTCGGAATGTACGTGCAGGCTCTAAATCTCGTAAAGCCTCACTTCGCTTTCTCCAAGTTTAGGTGAAGGCCTTGGCAAAAATAAGGACGGTATTTCCAGACCAATCAAGGCGTCGATGAAATT
Organism: Mesocestoides corti; assembly: GCA_900604375.1. NCBI lineage: Eukaryota > Metazoa > Platyhelminthes > Cestoda > Cyclophyllidea > Mesocestoididae > Mesocestoides > Mesocestoides corti. The sequence continues at coordinate 2,711 of UXSR01005311.1, read as the reverse complement.
CAGTCGACGGGGTCTTGGAGCAGTTCACTTGACTGCCAGGATGGATGAATCGTTTTGGTCGGACGTCTACCAGGAAGCCGTCTCACGAGTGTGTGACAACACTTCAACACCAAGCAACATTACCACTACCTCGGTCCTTCCGAAAGTTAAATTTGTTTCCGCTAAACATGATCAATCACGTACGGTTGAGAAGAACCAAAAGAGACGGCACACAAAGGTGGTCTTTCAGCTTGGATCTGTTCTCAGTGGTTCGGGAGAACATACTGTATCACCAAGGGACGCTGAAGTAGCATGCAACAATGAATGTTTGGTTGTCGCAGCGACTAAGGAAACTCCAGGTACATCAACAAGCAAAAGGTTAAAAATGGAAGAGAATGAATGCGATTCCAAGTCGACAAAGCTCGGTAGTAAAGAGTCACTTATTAAGCAGCCACTGCACTCCCTCTCTGACACCTGTTTGCTGGAAATTGGAAAGGGCCGGACTGGGCATCCAGCAGCCCGATTTGGCATTCGTTGCGGCGGAAAGCTAGCCCGAGCTGCAAAGTTCCTGTAGCATACTTGTCTCGAATTGTATATTTTTTCCACTTTGTATACAATGCTTACAATATCAGATACACCAAATCTTATATTGTGGGAAGTTGCTGTGAATGTTTGAAGTTAGGAGCACCTATGTCAGGGATAGTCATGATGAAGCGACTTGAAGGCGGTGTCCACATTGCACTTACTTCATTCGGTTAAATGAGACAAGGTTAGGCTTTAAATGGTTTTGGGACAATTAGTTTAATATTATTTCACAAACTTGGCACGTATTACCTGAAATAACCAAGAGAGGTCTGGCAGTAGCTCCTGTGGTGCATCCTGTTGTATCTCGAAATCATCCATAAATCGACATTTGTGTAAGATGGCTTGGTGTCCTTTTCTAGTTGATGGCATTTACTTGTGTGACAGGACGTCGCTTTACGACAAATATCAAGTTCTACATGTTTCAATTCTAATGTCGGATATTTAGCATAAATAAACTAGTCACACGTTGGTAGTACATGGTATGTAACAAGTTTATGTCTTAAGACGTTACTCTGAATTGTGCTAGAACATTCCTTATTCCGGTGGATACAATCGGCAGTCGATTAGTTGGAGTGAACTCCTTCCTTCAGAAATATCAATGTAAAAATTTTCCATAGAATCCTCACAAGACGCATGTTCTGCTAATTCCCCGAACCATGATACCAGGGCTTGGATTAGTATTCGACTAGGTAATCGTACAAAATCACTTGACCTTTACCTTTGGTTAGACTCGATGCAGGTTAGTGGATGAAGGCGACATCAATACCAGGGGCAGAACTTGTTAGACACCTGGTAAAATCTGTTATGGGGTTTGTAGTAATTAAGTACACAAAAAATGTGTGCATTATTGCACTTGATTGCAAACATTGGCGTCGGTGAATCTCATTCTAAATGGATAATTTTCAAGTATGCGGGAAGTGTTGAGCCAAATACGAAGTTAGTGATCATAGCATAGTTTGCATTGCGTCCTCTAAGTTAGAAATGAGATTCGGTGAAGAGGACTGAGATCAAAATTTATTTCCCGCAATTTCATTCTGTCACGCCTTTTCACTTCATGGCTGTAGCAAGAGATTACCTGCGTATCTTCTTAGCTCGTCGACTTAACAATAAGCAGCTATTTCACGGATAAAAGTCAGTGTAAAGGATTGTCTGAGAATTATATCGGCAAATTATATAATTGCAGTAAAGTTAAGGAATCTTTAAGATTAGTTTCTAATTTAAATTCACAAAATGACATTACATTTGAACGTATTTGTTTAAGAGCAAAATTTAAGTCAGTTACTAAAATGACACTTGTTTATTGTGTAACGAGATGCAAGTTAACGTCGGATAAGAAATGAATTATTTATTTAAAAACCGCCTTAAATTTAAAGAAGGAGCCACAAAAGGAAAAATCCTACAATAAAGCAGTCCAAAGTTTTATGGTATAGAGAAACAGCTAGCATCAAGGGAAAATTAAAATTACTTTATTGAAGATTGCAACGCGACAACATGCGACGAAAAAATTAAACTGAAAAAAATTATATTCATACGACCTGTATATTCATTACAACTGTCACAATTACTTGCTAGTAAAAAAAGGTAAAAAACATTTTATTAGAATAAAAAAAACTTGCTAGAGATATAAAAAATTCGAGAAAATATTGCAACAAAATTTGTAGGAATGGATGCAAGCACGAAAAGCAACCATTACATACAAAAGATTACCAGATTTTTGCAAACAAAAAAACACAAGTGTAACAAAAAAATACCAAAAAAGTTAACCACAAACCAGAAAAAGAAGGAAAAAAGAAAGTTTGTTTAACTAGGTCAAGACAAAAGGAGGGGTTTCTACGCGCGTTTCGCCGAGGGCTCCGTTTTGCTCAAGCAAGTTAACGACATTAACATTATTTTCCTCCTTAACATGATTATATTATCAAAAATACATATCATGACTATTTCTAAGTTACTATTTCTCCTTCATTTATTACATTTTTTATACACCTATTTCATTTGCGTTCTAAGCTAAAAGTCAACAATGCCAAAAATCTTGGCCGTGCAAAGATCGCAAGGCCGAATGATTGGAGTGGTAGGGGGCGGAGTACGTAGTAATAGTAGTGGGAGCAGCAGAAGTAGCATTGGAAATATTGGTGAGGAGAGTGGCTGAG
>UXSR01005310.1:33580-115860 GCA_900604375.1 Mesocestoides corti | reverse complement strand
CCCCCCCCCCCCCACCCAAATGCAGGTTGGCGATTTAGGAGTGGGCACGAGCCCGCGCACATGACACAACGCGGTCGAGACCGCTGATAAACGGTCGGGTCCCCGTTGCCTCGGCTGGCCCTCTCATTCGCCTCGGGATATCACTGTTTGTGGCAGGCCGCAATACAACTGGCTGTCAAATGTAGTTTCAGGTCATCGGAGTCTCAACAGTTGGTGACCCCAATACAATCTTTAGACACAATCAGCCCTTAACTTGTTCATGTCTTACACATCCGCCTGTTAACAAACACCTTCCGGTGGATGTTACAGTCCATATTCGACTCAGTCAGTGCTTTTATGGTCTACTTTCTCACCTAAAATTTCGCGAAATTTTGCTGACGGACCGGTGACTGACGTGAAAACATCTTGACTGCCCGCGTAACCTAATATGCTCTGAGTAAAAAACATATATCATTTTGACATCGGGAAGTTTCGAGTATTTTTAACTTAACAATAAACCGCATTAAGTGTGCTAAATATCCCGATGATTGGTGGAGGCTTCGACTCTCCGTGGGTGTGAATTTTAAACAGTATTTAATATAGATGTCGCAGTAACGTCAGACTGCTCTTTCAAGGCAGTAAAAATGAACCGTAGATGCGTCAGTGTGCATGTTAGGCTTTAGTGAAGTCGGTGTTAACCACGAATAAAGTAATAGACAACGTTTTGAGGGGCAGTTGAAGAGAGACCAAGCAGCGAGTGGTGGGCTTTTGAGTAATAGCCAAATACTCAATTATTCCACCAAAACGAATTCGACAGACCACCGGGAGGTTGGGCGGTTTTCACCGAAGTATGAATCAGCCGATGCCCCGGAGGTAGGGCCACTAAAAATGTAATGACAAGTTGCATAAGTTGAACGTGCTTGTGCCCAAGCAGAGGCTTCACCTTCGCAGATCTTTTACTTAACAGCCAATTAATGGAACATGAAACCAAAACCCACAAATTCATATTTTGCGTTCTCCAGTAAGTGGTTAGTAGGTAACGTCATTAAAGACAAAGTATAACCTCATCGAATCCTACCTTTCCTGAAGCGATTTTATTTGTTTCTTTCACTAAAGCGACTGAGTGTGTGTCCACGTGGTTTTCTCTAGACGTCCAAGCGGCGTAAGGGTAAAACAACATAAGAACATGAAAATTCTCTTACTCAGAATGAGTCATACTTAAATGCAAAAGCAAAACACCTCGACGAAATTCACTTGCTGCACTCAGCAAAGAACCAGCTTCGTCCATTTTATAATCACACTTGCATAGAAAACCAGAACGCATGGCAACCTTTATATCGTTCTAACGGGCGAATTCCACCTGGCCGCATAAACATTAGCAAAGAAACAGCTATGACTTGGTGTTAGTAAACATTGTGAACGTTTAAAACGAGATTGCTGGGTTCTTTTGCAGTTGCCAGTTGCAATTGAACACGCCATTGGTGATGGTTGTCAAAATTCCCAGGCGCTTGAATACATGACAAATTTGATGACAAATAAACTGGTGATTAGACCGTGAGTCAGGCTTTTAGCTAGGCAACCCTTGCGACATGTTATTGGGAATATCGACATTCGCCAAACCATGTTCTTTCGAGCAAGTGAAAAGCCGCATTTTGTGTCGGTGGACACCAGCTTTCACAGTCGTATGCTATCGGTTCATCGCCCTCTAATTGGGTTGCTTATCTTTGTTACTGTAAAGGCCACCAAAGACCTGTACAGGTGGGTGCCCTGGATGTGTTACTCTGCCTTCTAGCAAAAAAATGGCAAAATTTCGCCTCAAGGTTATTTCTGTTTCTGCATTATGAAGATGGAGCTTTTAATCGTAAGAGACTGTGCTATTTCTCAGGTCGCGTGTAGATCTTTGATCAGCAGTCAACTGTAAAGGATGTCCAGGAGTTCGAAGGTAAAAATATGGAGCTGTTTTGTTGTATTTTAATACGCATCGTAGACATGTAAGTGTCTACAACTAGTTATTACGGCAATAGCAAAGCCAGCAAATTTAGCTTCCCTAAGTGAAGTAAAGACAAATATTAGGATTAGATGTTCACCCTACTAAGTTCCATCGTTAACTTTCACCCGTGGAGACTCTAGTTTTTAATCTCGTGAAATTCATTGGATAAAGATACCTCATGACCCGAACGCTTCAAACGACTTATGAAGATGACCTAACACTCATTACCCTTCATTTATATTGCACAACAACTATTAGTCTCGGATAGATAAAATGACGTTTGCTCGATGGTGGAACAGTGAAATCAGCAATGGGAAATAGTTAAGTGAAATTTACTGTGGATGATTCCACAAACCTTAAAAATTGATTTCCTTGAGAAGGCAGCAATGCTTTACGATTTCACTTACCTCTTGGTGCATTGTCATAATCCTCTTTGCGGTAAAACTGAGATTCCTTTGGTGGTGGCGTTTCTTGACGCGACGCGTCCAGATTGGCCACCGGACCAGAATATGGTTCCCGAGAGACAGGCTTAATGGAAGCCGTGAGAACAGAATTCAATGTCTTGGTTCTACCGAAGACGAAGTCTCCAAATCCCTCACTTTGGATAAACCGTCCCTTAATTTTCAATGATTCCACCAATCGCCCTTCTTTTACAACCACCTGGCCCCTAAGAATTACAACCTCAGGTCGACAGTTGGCAAAGTGGAGTCCCTCGAAGGGGTCCTCAACACCGTCTGGAACCAGCTCCGGTTGACTGAGTTTCGATGCAGGATTCCAGATGACAATATCAGCGTCACTTCCTTCGGCAATACGGCCTTTACGCGGGTAAATGTTGTAAAGCCGCGCTGGGTTCGTACTTACAGCTGCAACAAAAGCGCACGGGTCCAGCAGGGCCTCTTTCTCAACGCCGCATTTCCAAAGTACACTAAGACGACTTCCAGCAGTTGCCTGTCCCACGGGAATCCGACGAAAGTCTTTTAGACCCACTCCAGCGCGAACACCAGTGGCGATTGCTCGATGTGCTGAGCCAACAGCCAAAAGCTTACCGGTGGCTACATGGTTCAGTAGCTTACGCGCAACTGTCAACTCGGATCTAATTGGTGGATCAGCAACACAGCTGGCAGCTTTCGCCCAATCAGAGTGCAAAACTGTGTTTCCAGAAAAAGGACAACCAATAGCCGCGATACTAGTCTCACCAAAGACCACTCCACCGTTGCTGCACTGTTCGTCAAGGGCTTTCAGTGAGGCCAAGCTGTGGACTCGAGTAAACAGAACGGGACAACCACTTTCAGCTGCCAAAAGGGCAACTCGAGACACTGTATCCGCCTCAAAACGTTCGGATGAGACCAAAAAGGAACTCTCTGGGCCAACGAAACCAGACGAGAAAACATTTTTGGCAATTCTATCCAAAATGGCCGGGTCGCCACAGGCTGGCACAGTAGGTAGAACCCCAAGTGATGAGCAAAGCTTCATCGCGTCAATGATGGAGTCTTCATCTAGACCGGTAATTGAGGCAAATGAAGTTCCACTACGAAATCGGAATGAGAAGGAGACAACTTTCTTGGCCGTAGCCAACGAAATCATTTCATTGGCAACGTCAGGCGAGAAAAGGGGAACGGAAAGCGCAAGGGCGAAGTCACAACAACACTCAGCATCCAGAGCAGTGCGCTGGCGATTGTAGGCCTCAACTATACTGCTTCCAGGGCAGACGGGAACCTCGTTAACTAAAGGCAACAAGGGTAGATGATAACCTAATAGTCACCGCTAGGAAGCAATGCATCAAGAATCCTATAGGGACTTCTGCCTACTTAACAAATTCGATTCCGTCAACCGGTAAACGGACCTACACCCCGCCTAACAAGGTCTTCAATACCTCATGCTATAAGGTGGTAGGCTATTCGCATAGGATGCCGGGCACCCACACACTGGCCTCCATGTCCTCCACTAAAGTGGGCCTGACTGTTGAACACCACTTTGCCATGAATACCCCCTGGCTTTTTTAGCAGCTGGGAAATAATGGGGCCTCAGGGGAGAAATATTTAGTGCCACAAACTTGGGTGTTACATCACGACCATGATCCCTCTCATAACCGAAAACTTTTGGTTGACTTGACAGGTTTGGCTTATGTCCGGTGACTTGTACGCGGCAACGACTCCTACATCGACTGTCTACTTCCCTTAGAACAATCGAATCCGAACCTATATTTTTAAAGTGATTTTCTAAGCCTTGTCTGCTTACGGAAAACTGCCTTGATTTAGGTATTCAAAATAACCCATGATATTCATTAGGTATGCCCGAAATCCTTTTAGAAAAATTAGTTCCGAAAATTCTGATGATCGAAACCTACGTAAGTTCTTCAGCACAAAACTGCAAAACCCCTTTAAATCAACTACCAAATTGAAGAGTAACGCCAGGATATCTGCAACACTGCCATTTTAAGTAGGGAGAAACCTATATTCATCTCCGTTTCTCCAGATACCTGGTCTATCTATAATTTGTCAGACAGGTTCAGATGACATCTCGCGGACTTCCGCCTGAGTTGTGTGTGCGTCGATGAGGGCATGCCGACAAAGCAAAATAACTTTAGAAGTAAATTACGACAAATTCACTAAATTGTTGACTATTTCTGGGGTCATGTAGACTTGCAGCTTGAACTCCATACCACTTTTTGTGGAATATTGAAGGGCGTGTGACTGTAGATGATAGATAGATGTCTATGAATACAAGAAATGGACCATCTTATTCGTGTAAAATTTGACTAGCGGTCTTCTGTTGACTACGGGAAGTTATGTTCACTTGTTGAAGAAGAAACCCACTTTACGAGTGTTATCGGCGTGATTATTACTGCCAATATTTCAAAGGCCTGTGTGCAAATTAAAACGTCTGTGAGTTCGCGACCTCACTTCGCGCGGAACTGGTTTCCAGCCAAGGCAAAGACAACTGTTGGGAAGTGTACATACATAAATAAAGTAAGATATACATTTAAAACCATACCTATCGTTGTGGTGCCCCCACAGAGGGATGCCAATGAGCCTCGTCTAAAATTATCCGCAACAGGGATATCATCAGAAGGGTTCAGGAGACGGCAGTCCGGATCAACACCCCCAGGGAAGATGTAGCAGCCATGGGCATCAATCACTTGAACACCCTCGAATAGTGAAATGTTTTGCTCAATTTGTCTAAAATAATGCAAGAAAATGAGAAAATTTACTTAATTTCTTCCCCCTCGATCAAAACATCGGCCCGCTGTATTCCATCATGGTTTACAATAACTCCGTTTTTAATCAAAATTGACGTCTGTTGAAGAGAAATTATAAGAGGGAACAACCTACACGCACCGCCGCCATCTCACTCGAAAGTAAGCGCCTTGCTACAGCCCACATCCCGATGGCCAGTCGTGCGCCTCGGATGTGTGTGTGTGTGTAGCCAATCAGACAGCAGCATGAGCCACCGTCAGACATCGTGAAAATTTGCGGCATGGAGAATAAGGGCGCAAACGTGTGCACCGCGTTCCAGCAGCGCAAGACTGTCGCTCTCTGCCAGTGTCTTAGCCCCCGATTAAGCCCTCATGCGACCCGAAGCCCTCTTTTTTACGCACCAACAGAATCTCATCGATCTTTATAAATGGCTCTGTTGAATCTCAACGACGGCTTAATGAAACCTGTCTCGAAAACCTAATGAGTTCACTAAATTAATGCCGTTGACCTACTGTTGAAACATAGACCACCAGCCGTAAAACTAAAATCTGAAACCAGATTAAGTAACTACAAACTAGGTCTAAGCTTGCTGCAAACCAACGAAACATCACGTATTTGGCCAAATTTACCGGTATGAAAGCCGGTAGTCGCATCAGATTAATAGTTAACATTTAAAAGCAACTTGGTGGCTGTAGCCTCTTTAAGTAAGGACTTGAGCTTCAATTCCTAAGGTGTTGATACCAAACCTGTGTAAATGGCCGTAAAAGGTCTTGAATATTGATACTAACCAAAACTGTAGCTGGCGCAGATCTTATTACGACACGAAAAACTAAGCATCTCTCGTTAAGGTCTCATCACTAATGCCTGTAGTGTCTTATCAATTCGTCTAGCTACTTCTCATCACAATAAAATTAATCTGTGCGATGGACTCCTGCTAGAACATAATTGGAATTCGTAAACTGAATAGTTGAATCTCATTACACACTTTTATCTAGTTCAGGCCAACTTGTCAGTATGCGATACCCCAAATTTAACTGTTGTGTTATGAAAAATTAAATATCTTGTTGCAGATATTTATGCTCAAAATAGGAATATTATAGTATGCCAGAAAACATTCCGATCAGACGAAATCAGATAACCTCTGCTAGACCGCCCAAAAAGCCATGGTCTTAGGGTGCTTCAGGTTTCAGGAGGGAACAAACAGAGCAATGGCACCCATAAATTGCCGATTCTTGGACAAAAAATATTAAGCACAAAACAACCTATATGGTGAATACGTAATATTAAATGTTAAGTATCTTACTCTTTTTAATGATGGCCTCCACTTGTGTCAATTTCCCAGGTGCGCAATATTAATCTATTGATAGTTCCGATGTTAGCTATTTTAATGGTAAACGGTGGGATTTTTATGTAGGACTTGGAGTTTGCAAGGTTTTTGTGGTCGCTGACTGTTCTAAAGCTAGGAGTGCTGTTCGTGGTCGGTGGGATATTGTCAATCAGATACCTACCCACTAAACTTTGAGATGATAATAATGATGACACGCGTAAGTTTTCGAGATTTTGGCATGAACAAGTGGAAAATCTAGCGGAGAAGCAGTTTCCGCAAACAAGTACATGCACAGACTACACATACACCAATGAATGCATGTCGCCTCCGTCATGCATTGAATAAGGGTTCGGCGAATCGTGTACAACATGATATATGGGTAGGAAGGGCGTGTTCAACGTGATCAATGACTAACTTAAATTTAAGCGATTCTGGCTTCTTAACACTACTTTACGTACGGTTGACTACTGTAAAGGAATAATTACTTAAACTTTACTTTAACTAACCAGTATTGACAATAGTGTTTAGCCCCAACCTTACGACCAAATCCAATTGTTTCGCAGATGTTCAGTCTACCGCTGTTTCAATCTTTCCTAAGCCTTTACCTGGTTTCAACGTTATCATGGGTGCTGATCCAGGACGTAAACAATTTTGCATTTGGCAAGCCCCGCTATTTTTGTCATGGCTTTCAAAAAATTGAAAATTAGTGCTTGAAAATAATGAAGCGCCTCACACTGAGGAGACGAGACCCAGAGCAACTAAACCGAGTGACGCTAGGGATAAATAACTTACCTATAACGGTAGTTGACATGCTTCAGATCTGCGTCGTCAGTCGGTGCCGTATCAAATAAGCCTGCATTGGGTGCTGTTGAGCAACCGTTTATGTGCAAATCAGCATCGGGGCGAATTGTGCGAGCTGTGCTAATAACAGGGTAACACGGAATCCTGCATTTGGCGGTGCCTAATAGCTCATAAATTAATCATAACATAGTTTATGCAATAGCACGCAACTGATACTTGCAGTTAGCATAGGTACAAATGTAAGACTCCGACTGTCGCGAGCTCTGTTCGTAGCCACTGCTGCTTGACTCTTGGATTATTTTTCTTGCATGACCTCAGAAGTAAAAGTTGTTTGTTTAGTGTCACATGATCAGAAAAGACTACCCTGTGGCTACTATGCCATTTGCATTTCAGTGGTTGCTAGATCCCCATTTGTAATAACCGAATTCACCTCAAGTCAAACAAGTTTTGGTCAAATTTTGCTCCTTTCTTGCACACAGTTTACTTGGTTAGGGCGTGTTTGTGATTACTTCCACGATTCTACAAAAAGGTCTTCTAAAAAGTGTACAATTTCAAATCGTAAATATAACTTCATAAGCTGGAATAAAAGCCATGTTTAAATAGTCTAAACGGATTTGCTGTAGACTATTAAGCACGGATCTTGTGGAAGGAATTGACGTAAAGGCAGACCGAAGTGTTGAAAGTGATGCGTCAATTAAACATGCCACAGTGTAAACCGAAAGCTTAAATACTCCTATTTCGGGTTCACGTACGATTATCTTTAGTAACAAGTCCTTTTCCTATGCAGCAGCATAACCTAATCAAGCGATTCCATTTTTGTTCTCTGGGATCTGTATGTGATCAAACACCAAAACAAGGTAGTGAATGCGCTTGTTTTTGCAGAGTAATACCTGCGGTGAGACTTGAAGCGCAGGTTAACCGCCTCACCAAAGTTGCCCCAAGATGGTCGACTGACAATTTTTAGGGGCTCCGATATGGGTCTCGAACCATGTAGGAGACGAAAATCAAAATGGACACGATACTACCAGGAAGGATAACAGAGGTTCAACGGTTTATTGCGTAAGAGGGTGGTTGTTTCGTGCGACGATGTTTTGTACGGTAAATCATCTTGACGGTTTAAACAATGGCTTTTTCCAAGGGCCACCATCACTACCTGGTTCGATGTGAAGAAAAGCCCTCGGACTCCTAATTGGTCAACGTCAAGTAGCAGCTAATACCGATTAACGTTAAGCAGCATGCAGGATCCAGCCGAATGAACGATCACATTTCAGATTTTATACTTTACAATAAGTTTTACAAGGTATTAAATTTGAGAGCAGAACGCAAATATTAAGGAGGCGGAAATAGTCTGAAAGTTCTTGCATATGCCCCTGATAGCCTATCATTTACTAAGAAACAAACATGCTAATGTGTTCTTGGTGAGATTATAAACGATAATTGTCGTAAGAGCATTGTAAGCATAACAACAATTGAGACGTTGATCGCTGGCGTAACTCATTACACGAGTTTAAAACAAAATCTCGAAGAAATCGCCCAAGAGGAAGGGGACGTTTCTTCTTCACAGCAAAATTCAACTGGGCTCTGTACACGAACACTTCAGACACTTAGCGACTTTCAGCATTAGACATTAGCTCTCTACAAATACTAATGCAAAGGCGCTCCAATTAAGGTGAATGATGCGGGTCCTGATGGACTTCTGAATCGTGCTCCAGATCATTAGACCGCTCCCTCGGGAAACTTTACTGCTCTGCTAGTAGAAATTGATAACCGCCACCTTTGCAATGCTACAAATCACAACCACACTTGCTAGAATGTACAAACCCTTTGAGTGACTTTAGAAGCACGAAAAGAACTTTGCATCTCTCATGATGCAATTTTCAAGAACGAAGAAATGGTTGTGCACGACAAAATTCGCCCCGAGTCCTAGTAAAGTAAGCCCTCTCTGAATGCCAACTCCATGTTGAAAGGGGGAAGTTAGTGTACCAAAAAAAAACGCTGGTCTCACACAACATTAAACAGTAAATATTTTCGCTGACCAACCCCTCAGCTCTTCAGTGTCACCGAATCCAGAGTAACGCAAGTCATGCCTGTTCTATTTGGCAAAAAGTTATGATTTATTTTAGGAGCTAAGCGCGTCGACAGAGCAAAACTCGCCAGTCAGGAGGCATTTTTGTTACCTGATATGAATTTTATAATTACGTCGGAGCTAGGACCGCAACCGAAAGGCCCCCCACCCGAGATTAACTCTCGGTGATTGTACGGTAGATCTCCACATGTTGTCCACCACTCCAATAGTGCTAAATGGTTAGGACTTTCAGGGTTGACACACTTCAAAGTCGCAGAACAGCTTCTAGTAAAAAAACACAAGGCCCAACCCGAAAAGGTTGACTTCGGTCTCAGTCCGTTTAAATTTGGATCTCCAAGCAACCAGCAACATTCACAATAACAGACCTTTGGGTGTCATACAAATGACTTGATTTTGAAAATTACCACAGTTCGCAGCTTTGTGGCAAGCCGCGGGATTTCGACCGAGCCGAGCGTATGGCGCAGCAACACTCACCAACAACGCTTTCAGAAATATTGATGGTGAACAACCGTTAATCACTATTTGGAAGTGTCGACTGCCTCCTAAGATAAAGCAGACATATATCCCACTTAGCTAAAACAATGCACGTGTGCACAAGGATAATACAAGCTGACGGTCCCATGCCCACCTTATTATTCCAGTCTCAAATGGTCAAAAATAAACCTTTGTAAAAAAGTCGTGCATTTAATTCTCCGTTGCTAAAGAAACAAAGATGGCATCGTAATTGTCGAAACAAAAGTTGGTGGAGAAATAATTTTCACCCAAGTACATGGCGTTGTCGGTGTGGAAAAGACAAAAAATAAGGACGCAAGAATTCGCAAAAGCTGGGAAACAGAGTTGTACCTCAGCACAGATGAGAGGTGGTGTATAAATGTGGTAAAATCAACAACGATACGATTCGAGAGCTGGTGGGGAATTAGTGGGAGCACTGGTTAGCTGAGTCAATGTGGTTTTCCCTTAGCACTCACCAGAGGGAACTAGATTTCCCACCTGGCGGCTGCATTGTGCGCGTCGAAACACGTGTCGACACTGAGTCATCATATTGAGAACCTGCAACGAAAACAGCATATTTGTTGTTTATATTGCCCTTGGTAACAAAATGCGTCAAAGATGGGCGAACAGGAAAACCCCTGAGGAAGTCAACTAGAACCGAAACAAATAAAATCAAACGCATTATTACTCAGGTACTACTTCTAGGAAATGACTTACCGAATTAAAAAATGACCTTGATTCACCAAGTAGTAAGTTGTGAAGTCAACTAGCGAAGAATAATTAGAGTCCATAAGCTTAAAGCTGGTGGAAGCAACCATATGTGAATAGATCGTTTAAATATGGCATCGTGTAGGCCCTACATTCAATACCTAGTAGATGCCACTACTGGATCAAGTATATGTGATTGCTCTTTTACCTGTGGTTTAAAAAGGACTCCAACAATGCCAACTGCAATACACACAGAGGCACAGTCTTGGTTTTAAGTGGTTCCGACAATGCTGCCTACAATGCGGGGGTTTTGGGTCAAAATAAGCCAAATAAAGTCCTATAAAAGACGCAACAGCTACGACAGTAGCCCGTTTTTGTACACAAGTGAATAATTACAACGAAATCCATTAAAACGAGGAAGCCCGGCATTTTTCAACTCGTTGGAAAAAAAATAACGAAAAAATAACGAAAAATAACGAATAACGTCAATTACACCAGACTGTTTTCGAAACCAGTAATTAAACGCAAGTTCGAACCTACACTTAAGACCATGTCAAAGCGAGTAATAAGGACTACAATGGACAGTAAATAATTGAACAATAATGGGCCGAAGTTTGTTTTCTCCACCAGCATAAAATTGAGTGAGAAAAATTATTTCTGATTGTTCGATGTCGCTTAGGTTTACGCGAAATTTAAACAGCAATCCCCATATAATGAGGCATGATTTAATGGGTGTGGACATTGAAGACAGCGCAAATCTACAACAATTTAATGTGACCGACAGCGAACCTGAATGACGGGATAAATTACAACAGCATTATGACATGCCTGAAATCATTTGTATAACTCGAGACTACTGTCAGGACATAAATACAGACGGACATGTTGAATTACCACTTGTTTTCAAGCATAAATATCGGCAGCAACAAGGGGGTGAAGAAATTGCAATCAACGTGTTGTGACATAATTGACGATGACGTTTAGAGTTGATAATTTCGGGACCATAAAACTGGGGTAGTGCGGGTGTTTGTACCAAGGTAGTAAATAAATGTTTTAGGAAAATTCAAAAAACTGCATGCATATCTAAAGGTAAACTTACCATTTAAAGAAAAACTGGAATCTTGCATATTGCGGCTGCCCGACTTGGTAGGCGGTCTCGAGTGAAAGTGGCCTGTTGGTTCGCCTGTTTGCTCTGATTTACCAAGATCTATCGATTTTAACGCTGTGTCTAGGTTAACCACCGGTCCTGTATATGGATCGCGTTTAACTTGTTCATATTGCCTGAGCTAATAAACAAACCACACCCAGTTTTCAAGATAACGTAATTAAAAAGAAGGAAATACCAACGTAACTACTCACCTTATCTCGAGCTTTCACCTTAGAGTAAATATAGGGCGAAAACGTTGGCGTCGGAACAAAACGTCCCGACCCCTGACTAACTTTTAAGGCACCATCCTCATCAACCACAACATGGCCGTTCGTTATTACTACCTGGGGTATACCATGACATTCCATGCCCTCGAATATGTTAAAATCGACGTTTTGGTGATGAGTAGAGGCTGAGATAATTCTTGTTGCTTCGGCGTCCCAGACTACAATGTCGGCATCAGAGCCAACATCAATACGACCTTTACGGGGGTAAATGTTGAATATTTTGGCGGCGTTTGTGCTGGTTATGGCAACGAACTTGCAGGGATCAATGATGCCTGAAACCTAAGAAAGGAAGCATCTGTAAACTACCTTTGAATGAGTGCGTTCAACAGGCTGTGCAAGTGCAAGTACATACCACACCCTTCTCCCAAACAACAGACATTCGGTCCTCAACGCCGTTCACCCCATTGGGTATCTTGCGAAAGTCATCCTTGCCAAGAGCCTTTTGATCTGCTTTGAAAACGCAGTGGTCAGTTCCAGTACACTCCAAATGGCCGTTGGCAAGAGCTTTCATGAGCAATGTCTGAGTCCCTTTTTCACGTAAGGGTGGGCTCATCACGTATCCAGCAGCATGACGCCAGCATTTATTTAAATAATGACTTCCGTCAGTAGCCAGACCTGCAGCAATCGCTTCACCAACAACCAAAATTCCATCTTGTCTTGCGTCGGAAATCTTCTGCGCAGCAGCAGAACTCATAACATGAACAACGTAAAGAGGACAATTAGCCGCATCAGCTAAAGTAATTGCTCGTCCAGTGGCCTCCACTTCACACTACAACAACATACTCAGTTTCAAATTATAACAAGTAAGAACAGGCTATAATTCTGCAGTTACCTGTTCGGGACGTGAAAATGCATGGCCTTCTGGTCCCAGGATGCCTTTCTTGACCAGTTCTTCCTGCTTACGAGCAATCAATTTGCCGTTCTCTGCATGGACCTGAGCAATCGCTCCAAGTTCACGACAGTGTACGAAAAAATCATAGAGCTGATCATCTTCGAGCATAAACACGTCGGGGTACGCAAGGAAGCACTTGAAAGAATTGACACCCTTTTCGTTGGTTAAAACCTTCATTTCCTCGACCACTTTTTCGTCAAAATGCGGCACAATTACGTGGAGCGCATAATCGCAGCAAACCTTTGAGTCCGCAGTTTGTCTGTATTGCTCGTACGATTGTAAAATAGATGAACCACGCTTGGGACAGACGAAGTCAACTAGAAGCAGTGTATGTTTACTCGTGCATACATACTTATCATTGTTGTACCGCCTGCTAATGCAGCTCTGGTGCCAGAATAAAAGTCATCAGCCGAGAATGAGCCCATGAAGGGCATTTCCATGTGGGTATGAGTGTCAATGCCACCTACAACATGGCTAGTTCATCGAATACAAAAATACCAGGCATAACCAGCTTTCCTTTCGCATCAATTGTCCTCACGCCCCCAGGAATCGTTAGATTTAATCCAACTTGTCTAATATGGATAGTATTTCCTGAAAAAGGCAAACCTGATAATGCCATCTTCAATATAAACGTCAGCAGGAAACATTCTATCATCGTTCACCACAGTACCGCCTTTTAGAAGGAGGCGGTTTTGCGCATTCTATGAAGGTTAAATTACCAACATTAACTAGGAATACCTGCAGGTGGTGAGAAAGCTTTCCAGCCCCGACGCTAACTTTTGAACTATTCATGCTTCGAACGACGCAAGACAACCCCAAAAGCAGTCGTCAACAACCGACCAATAAACCCTCAACCCTAATACCTCCCTTCAAATTAGCGTATTTAAATGAAGGATTATTTGTGGGAATAAATTAACATTTCATAGTCTACGTTTTACTCCACTTACCTAATACTTAACAAGAAGAATTTTTAAACCTAGACCTAAGTGTTGTAGTTCGCGTTTTGTGCATTTTAAGCATACAAGAATCAGAGTTTTGGTGATCAAAATTCATGAATTGCAGACTTCTGCTAAGACTTGGATCCAAACCCTAGCTCTGATCAATTATTCTTTTGTTTGGCTTAGAAAACGTATGAGGTCCTAAATTTTTTAAAGCTGTGTGAAGCAATAGCTATTCGAAATTGTCCACTTTTTTGAGATAAGTCAATGCCTGCAGGCTGCACATTTCACTTCTCTGAAAAGACGTTGTCTCCGTTTGGAGTCTAGCCGAAGTAATAACGCCCTCTCACAAATAAAGGGCAGGTTTTTAATGAAAGTCGACAAGCTAGGTAGCATCAAGCTCGAGTAATTCCGATGTAGCATTCACGTCTGTATTAAAGAATGCGATCCATGTTGAGCAAACCCATCATGTATTAAGCAAAAAAAATTCGATTTTGTTGCCAATAGTACGTTTATCTGCCATTAGAGTGGATTTACTTTAACATTCACATCTTAAATGACAGCCAGTTACTTATTATTTTGGATGACTTACCTTCACAGTGTCTAAAATAACTTTTATTTTTTAATTAAAAATATCAAATAGAGCTTATGTAATCAAGCTGTGGTAACGCTACAGGCAAAGTGCTTGTGATCGATCTTACAGCTTGAGATATGGCATTTGTAGCAAACTTAAAGTGGAACTTGTACTTTTTGAAAGAGATTTTAATCTTCAAGCTTACTTTTAAATATGTTTTCATGGAAAACTAATTATATTGCAAGGCTCAAGCTACATTTTTAAGTAACCTCGATTTTGATCATTCGGGTCTTCACTTACCTATAGATGAGAATGTGTTGTCCACGTAAATTTCAACTTCCTTATTCTGTATTGGTTACAATCAATTTGTTTATAATTCGATGGCTCTATAATGCGCATCTATAATCACGACATTCATTAGGCTAATTTTAAAAGGCTTCCATGATTTAGGAATATGTCAACGGGGACTGACATTAAAGCTTGAATCTTTCTTGTTGAAGAATTCCAAGACACGAAATGACATGTTAAAAACTCCACATAAGTTCGTGCTACTTTGGACTATTTCTAAAAACATTAACAGAAACTTATTAACTGACAGCTCCTGGAAGTGGCACGTGGATAAATTTGAGATTGCAATCGTTTTTAGTCCTTAACATGAAAGACATTCTTCTGTGAGTCGCAATATTTTGGAAGGAACGTCAGCGTTGACAAGCAGGAAGCCATAAATCTACCTATCAAATTATTTATTGGCTGAAAATGATCATTTCTCAAAGGAGGGAGTGTGATTTGAAAAAGCTGCTTCAATATATGTCCAGGTGAAACGTTAGGCATTACGAATATCGTTAATGCTAAGTGAGCTTAAATGTACCACACTATCATGTTTAGTTACACTTATTGCGTTTAGGAATCCGCTATTGAAAAGTGGTTTTTATATTGTCCAGTCATCTTGGAGTGCAATACTCTTGTTTGAAAGGGTTTCGCTTTTTTCGAGTTAATACTAATCCGGGAAAATAAGCAGCTCACAGATAAATTAACACAACATGAGCTATGTGATCTATAAAGACAGACTTGATGACCATGTGAGTAGTTTTAATAAACGGTAAGCTATATCTCAATTGGTTTGTATTTTGCGCTCAATTTCTTTTGCAAATGTCGAAGATCAGGTCGTTGGAGTATGTTCGTGGCATTAAGGAGATTAACTCTGTTTTCGACGTAATAGATAGAAAAGGCCAAGGTTTGTTGTTGGACACTCACCTACCGTCTATTAGGCACATTTGCTTCTGTGTTCACAGTTAGAGACAAATCTTTCCCTGACTCAGGAATATTCGCAATGAAAATGATTGTACCCACAGTTGAACTTCGAAGAGTCGAAAATGAGCTACGGGCACTGCGCCAGCTAAAGTATTTGTCACTTTTGGCATTACTTTACACTTAGTGGAAAACATGGCATCATAAAAATGTTGTCGGCTATGCGTGTTCGCGATCACATATTCATTCTTATGCCGTTCATAGATTATGTCGCGTTTTCGGTGTCTTCGTTTTTATTGTCTAACACGTTTTAGAGCTATTACCTGTCGCTGAACGAAAAAGAGATCCGGAGATATCTTCTTCACCTCCTTCGAGCTCTCGAGCACGTACATAGATACGGAATCATCCACAGAGACATAAAACCCACAAATTTCCTTCTTGACCGTCGTTCCCAGAGGTATCGCGTTTGTTTCTTTCACCTCATTTTAAGGTATACCCTTGTCGACTTTGGCCTTGCTCACTCGCAATTTGACGGTGACTTGGACCGAAATTGGAATCCGCTTTTAGCTTCGCAAAATGTCTATAATCTTAAGCGCAGAAGACCTAGCTGGCAGGATGTAACGATCGAATATATGTTTTCAATTATACCCAATACTAGGACGTCTCTGGTCATTTTCTAGAACGCGGGAGCCCACTGCTTTTTACTCCAACCCCATCCTTAGATAAACCATCTACAGTTAAATCGAGGGTTTGTCCACGTTTAAGCACATCATGTTTGTCAAGCAACACGGGAGGACCAAGCCATGTCTCGTCGCCATCCATTTTGAATCCCGTCGAAGAACAATGTGGTTGTGGTAATCGATTGGCCATATGCCGAGGATGTCGGGGTTTCCCCAAAGCCCCCGCTGTGCGTCGCGGCGGTACATTAGGCTTCCGTCCCCCTGAGGTTATGTTGCGTTGTGTTACACAGACAACTGCAGTTGACCTGTGGGCTGTTGGAGTTATTTTCCTGTCATTCCTTACCGGCAGATACCCGTTTATTAAAGTCGAAGATGACCTCGAGGTCCTCCATTCATTTTCACATCTCTTGGGTTACGAGAGGATGCAGCAAGGAGCTCATAGCGTTGGTAAAAGGATACTCATTGACCCCAGGCCTCCACCATTGGGTGACAAGGAAACTCCACTGGCGTACATGAAAAAACGGTATGATTCTCCCTACCTTCAATCCGTCCGTGTTGCTCACTCACAACTTTTTGGTTAGGTTGATCGCCATGCGTAAGGCAGAGCGAAAGTTGATTTCTCTCCCTCCCTCGATGCGCACGAATACCTCCACTGACAGCCCCACAGTGATCGCCCTGTCTAATACACATCACTTCCCCAGTGCCGCTTACGACCTCTGTGCCCGTCTCCTTGAGCCAGTGCCTAGTCGAAGAATAACAGCGGAAGAAGCCGTCAGGCATCCATACATCCGCGGCACTAGTGCAAAGCCAAATATAACCTCATCGACATAGAATTTCACGCGCATTTCTTGTACCTTATTCAAAATGCAAATGAAATCCTCGGATCAATCGTGTTTTTTTAGAAATCGAGCATAAACGCTGAACATGTCACTGCTATTGCATACAGCATTCTAACCAACCAGTAATATGTTCGGGAACTCGTTCCGCTCATGTTTTCGTCTCAGATGCTCTTGAGTGAAGGCCGTTAGGGCCCCACCGAACACGCTGAATGTTGAAGATAACTTTGTGACTTAGAGCTGAGCTGCGATAATTGGTCCAATCTAGTACGACGTAGTGCCATTTAGGTGATTGTCTTCGTGCTGATGCTAAATTTTACGGAAGGTTGGGATCTTTCGCACCCTCAGACCGGAAAAATCACTTGATAGAGTTTTTAACGTCAATATAGGACCTGACAATGGTGCCTGTATCAGTCTACTATTCATACACAAACAAATTAGCACTGCATCGGTGTTGCATCATTAATGGCTTCGGCAAGAGAGGACTTGAAGTTGTCGAACGCGTCAACCAGGCGAGTATCATCAGCACCGCCAGAGCAAAAGGCGCGAAAATCTTCCAGCATGCCATCTTGAAAGGCTTCGTCACCAGTTATTTGGCTCCGCCACTTTCGTGGTAACAAGTAGTTCCAGGTCCAAAAAAAACCCGCTTCGTATTGAGTGTTGAAACACGAAGTTCTTGGGTCCAGAGAACCCTGGGAGTCCTTTGGAATCGACGCATGCTGCCCGAACTCCCAACCTTGGTTGCTAGTGATGCCACTGTTTTCCGAACACAGCGTCGTCTGAAAAAGCAAGTCAAACACAAGGCGGTAATGGGTGAGGTCAACGTGGATACTACTGCTGATGCCCAATCGCTGCTGAGATATGCAAACGGCAGACGCCCAATAGAGGACTACGACTCCTCTAAACCCTTTCAAGTTTGATGACTGAAAGTAATCAGTCGTAGCTTGTCTTTAGCTAATTCGCTTCGTTTCCTGCCTCAAACAGTTAACTGAGGTCAACTAGCGCAATCTTGCACGTTGAAGTCAACTTCAACGACACCCAAATTACTCTTGAAGACTTTTCGGCGTCGTCAGGCGAAGCTGTTATGGGGGTCCTGTCCAACTGCGTTTATTCGGTTACCGGTGTCCGTTCTGCTTCAAAGTGATTTTCCTACTGCTATGACAAGCGGATTCCTGAAATCAAGCTCTGCTCCTGCACTAATCACAGGTCCCATTTTGAAGGCTATGATAATTATCCATTAACCGCTAGTGAAAATCCGGAACGCAGTCCATTAAAACGTTTGGCCCTGGAATGGGGAGATAGTCCTGCACCGAGTTGCTCAGTACAGACCCATTTCTAACGTTTCCGTTAGGCTTTATCGACTTTTAAACTGAGACATAACTGGTGCCGATACAACCTTTGGATTTTCAATGGAGGACGCTAGGCCGCATTTCACCAGAACTTGGTCCATCATCAGAGGGTCTTTCAAACACTGCACTTACGGCATATGAGCAGGCAGATGGCGGGTAGGTGGTAGAGGCTGCTTGGATTCCCTGGTCAAGGGATTGTGAGAGACACGTGCCACTACTTCGGCGGGAGGAACGGCAAGAGGGCCCTTTGATGGACTGAGGCGGTGGTTGCTGGTCGGTGTAGAGGGGAATCATGACAAACATACCTCCCGAGACATGGGCATACATACGCCGAGTATAGCTCATGCCTCTTGGGTAGTCGTCACCCAGTGGCGTGGGCCGTTTCATAGTGGGCGTGTTATCCTCGCTCGAACCATTTCTCGAATTCACCGCTGGAGAGTATGATAGCGGCATAAAGCCGAACCTTAAAGAGAGTATATTACTTCAATTCAGACAATCACAGGAATGATCGCTTGTATTGTGTAAATCTAACGAAAATGCCTATGTATGTTTGTGACACAAAGTCATAGATCACATATGTGTGTACATTGCGTTTGGAGCTTACCTACTCAAGATAGTTTCTTGGAAGCAGAACAGCGCAGTCATCTGATCTATTTCTGGGAGTTCTACAGGACAAATGAAAAATAAATTAGTTTCTCTCAGTCGCGTGTCAATATGCATGCATTGACAGTTGGGGTTCTGGGATAATGCACAACCAGCAAGACTAGTAAACCTCATATATGAGCTAGCCGATTTGAGAGAGTTGATGGTTGGCGGGCCTACTTCACCAGTAGAACCCTTGTTCAGCAGAACAACACTACGCTCCCGAGTCCGTACTCGAGTGGACTTTGACGATGAGGAACGTCTAGTGTTGTATAGCATTTGATAGGTGGGATCCCAGAAGCAAGCTTGGAGCCTACGTTGACTTAAAATTCAGCTTGACTGCGATGCCTCACTTAAAAAAAAACAACTTTAACGCTTCTGGCTAGAGCAGAATTAGAGTTTTCGCACCTGGGAAGAGTTCAGCGGCAAGGGCGTGGGCCGACAGATCGCCAGAGTATTGCGACTCCATGCCGTCAGCTCTGCTCTGGGCAACAATCAGCTGCAGCGCACGACACTGGATGAAGACGGGCAATCGCAGGGGATCCACGACAAAACGGGTGCTAGAGTAGCCGAAGGGGTAACATGGAGCGGGAA
This sequence comes from Mesocestoides corti, assembly GCA_900604375.1. Taxonomy (NCBI): domain Eukaryota; kingdom Metazoa; phylum Platyhelminthes; class Cestoda; order Cyclophyllidea; family Mesocestoididae; genus Mesocestoides; species Mesocestoides corti. Next base: position 96,093 of record UXSR01005310.1, on the reverse strand, counting down.
CAATGTGGAAACCTGGGCTTGTAGCTCTGTAGTAAATGTAGAGCACTAGCTGTTGTAACAAAGAGAAGATGAGAACCACGTTAGTGAGGGAGGTATATCAGTTCCAGCACCGACAGTCCTAAGAAAATGTACAAAGAAGTCTGCTGCCTATGCGTTCGCTAAGATGGAATAGGGCATTGGTGGCAAATGTAATTGCATTCAACGCAGTCACAGTTTATAGAACAAATGGATATTCAACCAGAGTACACCCAATGAGCCTTCATAGGGATGCATCTTGTCCAATCACCTACACTAAATGGCACGTGGCCTAGTTGCCGAAAAGTTACCTCCTATGACGGTTTTCACGTCTTGAACCTCCTGAGCTCAAGGATAGCCGCTCACGCTAGCCACATTTCGCTTCTACCCTCGTATAATGATATTCACTATATCAATCATTAAATGCAAAACAGAGCACTTTCCAGACAGGTATGTGACATGTCCCACCTCATAGCCTTGCCAAATGTATTCCCATTTACATGACTCTGCGATTAAAGACGAAGATGAAGGAAACATGAGCAAATCCGTTTTGCTCATTTTAAAGCATGTGTCAAGGACAAGCGGACAACCTGATCGTCGCAAGTGTTTTGTTTTCATCACGATTCCCACGACAGCATTTAGACAAAGAATCTCCTCAAAAGTGAAGCAGGGCATCCTGCGAGCTCCAATAATTCACCAAAACCACAGTCATTCTTTTACCTCGGAATAAATCCTTACTTGTTAAACTGTTCTTGAGCCAGCATTAACCATAAAGGATAATACAAAACACCTCTGAATGACCTCCTCATGTTGTACCACACAGGCTACCCATTGTGAGGCTGCTTCTCAGATATATCAGAATTGTTCTCTCCTGCCTCAATCACTTTCGTTGTTGTATTTCTGATAGGGAAACAAAATTTTATTGTGCCCGTTTGAGATGCAAGTGTAACGTGCGCTGGAACATCAATGTAGTTGGGAGATTCGTGACGTCACCAACAGTGCAAGGCAACCGACAAAGCTCTTAGGCCCGAAAAACCCGCCAACGAAGAAAAGTATTCCGTTTCCTCTAAAAAACATTAGTTGTGAACAGATTGTGCGACGGAGCTAAACTGGGTCTTTGGCTTGAATTTGGTGCCCTCTACAAAAGGAGGGGGTTCGTCGAGGACTTCGTCTCAGCTTAACAATGGACATTACGGCCAAGTAGTGTGCCTTAAGAAATGGCATGTTACGATACAACTGGGGCACGGCTTTGGGAGAATTGGGCGTTGGTTAAGCAAATAATGAGGTATACAAAGGAGAAGGCAAGCTATACACACGTGTTCGGTTACACGTGGCACGAAGCTGACGCTTTGAGTGACAACTTGCGCGGACATATTCCACTGCCAAAAACACTGCGCTAGCAAACAATTGCAGCCTACCAGGTCGTTTATGCGATTTGGTGACGCAACAAGCCACTGGATCTCCATGGAGAAGGCACAGGTTGGGTGGTAATTCAAGTCGTAGAGCAAACAGTACCACTCCGGATGCCGCTTCAAGATAGACAAATAAGAAGAATCACGGATATCACGCGTGACCCTCTTTCGCAACACTCCCTCGGAACCAACTGCCCGGAAATGAAAAAAGGCACATTGATGAATGTATGAAAAAGATCACTCACACCATGCCCGGTTGGCCTTACGGCGGCCATTTTTTGGGTTTGATAAGTGATATCAAAGCAAAATAACAAGTGGAGGTGATATGGTAGAAGAAAACGGGTTATACACGTGTGTATTTAGAAAACAACTGCGGTTATCAAGTAGTACTCTAAACAGACCTCTATAAAAGATCTCTCCGAACGCATACGCCTCCCACGTCGACGCTTATAAGCAGTGTTATCACTTTCCTGCATCTGAAAGTCTGCATCCTAGACACAAATCGACTGTTTACCTCCGTTTATCGAATACTCTTCCTGCCCTTTCTATTTCGCATTTGTGGTTTCTTTCGCTAAGCCACAACACAAGCACTTGGTGTCAGTTGCATCATGCCCCTAAAAAGGCTTTCAGAATAACTTATTTGGTATAACGCTGAAAACTTGAGAAGCCGAGAAATACGGCAACCGTTCCGATTAAAATTTGACGTATCACCTTGCTCTGCCATCAGAGTCAATCTAGCTTGGTGTGGACCCTAGACAGTGCTTTTGCATTTTATCGACCTCAGAGACGTCTGCGGGCGCCTCTCGGAAATCACTGTGGCATTTAGTTCCTCCAAAACACCAACGGAATCCTTACAACCCCATGAAATTTCGACCACAACCTAGAACTTTGCCAGAATTTTGACGCATAAACTTACCATTCAACAATAAATGATTACCAAAACGGCAATTTTAAAATAAAATGCACAACCACTTTGCCTTAAGCAACCTACCATCACCTGCCTCCAGTTATTTCTTCCGCTTTAAGACTTACCGTGGATACCAGGGTCATTTTCAGAACCAAAGATTTGCCCGAGACAGGAAGTGCTCAATACGCCATTCAGTGGTGGCAGTTCGTTGCCTGCGTCTTTACTATCGCAAGGAGGAAAAAACGGAGAAAGGAAGCGACACTGGTTTACAGGCGCTTCTCGGATTATTAGGATTTCAGCCCACTCTTTCTGGAAGTCCGTGGAAAAGGCACCAAGTGGGGAGCTACTCGAGGGAGGTAAGTGGGCAGCAGGAAAAGGAATCCTGCGAATACCCGCTAGAGAAGGCAGAGGAGGGTTAGTAAGCGACTCGCGACCACCACCTGCAAAGTAGGAGGAGAGCAAATCAATAAAAGTGAATGCACTGCATGTGGATCAGCAACCTAGCAGCGACAGGGAGTGTATTCAAATTACGCTACTCAATCATAAGCAGTAAGTGTGATTTTTTTAGGTTAGAAAAGGAGTGCACACTTTTCAAACCGGCGCAACCTTCAACCCCAGTTCACTGGCCTGAAGAGCAGTGCCAATTACTGCCAAAAGATGACCGAAGTGCTATCTGTGTACAAACCTCAAACAGTTGACAGATTATACATCAATGTTGTGTTTAAAAACACATTTTAAATCGTTAATAGTTTGGGTAGAGCACGGTCCGAAACTCAGTGATTTGAAAGTGAGTACGCCTTCATTCATCCGAAAGTGAGGAGCAGCACCTGTTCTCAAGCAAATCAAATTCCCTCCTCTCCGAATCCCAAGTCACAGAACATTTGCATTCCACCATTCCCAAGTGGCGGAATGCACAAGCAATGAGCACAAATGGGCACATGCTGATGATGATGATGATTACTACTACGACTACGACTAATATTAACCCAAAAACCACGAAAAAGAACCAACTGAACAAGATTGCATAGATAGGACTATTGGACCATTCCACTTGACTCCCCCCTTCCGCAAACAGGCTTACATAATTACCCCTTCTGCTAGTTGGAGTTGTTAGTGCTCTGCGTCGTTGGGAGTGGGGTTTTAGGGGTTTGGAAGATTAACTAAGTGGACAGTTGAAAATCGTATCAGGCTGTACGTGGTGCTGACCAAAGATGAGATTCCGCTGCCGTGGGTCTTGGCGATTGATTGATTAAGGGCTGTCAGAGCTACAACAATACTGGAATTGTGCAAAATCAGATGACAAGCCGGCCACTAAAAAGGCAGGGCAAATGCGTCGTGCAGCCAGTGGGTGCGGCGACAGCTGCTGCAATGTATTTGTGGCACGAAACACGTGTTGCACTGGACTGTTGCTGTGGGTGTGGATGTGGAGAGGAGAACGTGGATGCCTCAGGCGAGAAGAGAGTCCCTCCCGAGAGTTTGCTACCCGGGAGAAACAACGCGACCGATTTACCAGACACTACCGCTCCCCTTCACGCAAACACGAATATCAACAAACGTGTGATACAAGAATCCGGCGAAAGGTACATCCCTTGTTACCCATTTCTGATTTCGAACTAAAAAAGCGACTGGACTTTTTCGAATACTTGCAGCCTATAACGACTGCGAGTTATGATTCAATTGGGGCGTTTCGTGGAATAGTAAATGAAAAGTGCAATTCCAATAGCAAGGCCCTACTTGAGGTGTCGACTGCTTCGTGTGGGGGCGGGGGGCTCGCCAACTCCGCAAGAACGGTGTAGAAGAAGAAGCCGTGGAGGAATTTGTGCGAGGTGTTTCCAGAGGTGTGGCAAATTAAACGAGCGTCGACAAGGCTCTACAAGATAAGGACATAGAGGGGGACTCCATCTAAAGGAGACTGTAAGACTGAGTCCGACTACAGTTCCAGAATGCGCCAGACTTATTGCGAAACTGTCTGGACCACAGTTTAGAGGGCACTCAAAGGCAGTTCGTTATCACCAAACAAGTGTTTCCATCTCATGTAATGTTTTCACGTTAACCGGCCACTGAAAAAAACCCTAAATTACAAAGTCTACATGATGCATCCAACGAATGGATTTGGAATAAGCGAACGCTACTTTATCGCCAAATATTTTAATTCCCAAGTGCCCTCTACTCAACCGCCCCAATTTTTGAATCATAAAAAAAGTACAATGCTTTCATGAAACGGATCTTTTGTTTTCAGTTCACATGAACTTTTTACAAATGGACCATCTGGCTGAACATTTACAAAATTGCGGGATGCAACAGGGAACAAATGGATCCTGTTTAGGGGAACCTCGTTTCGGGTAAAGTGGTTGACTTCTACGAAGTTGCTAAACCCACAGTGGGTAAGAGAAACCCAATCTTTAACGATTGACGCGCAACCACGTGATCCCTTACAAAAAAAACAAAAGCCTCCACAGCCCAACACACGACGGTCGTGGTTGTCAGTCAAAGATACGAATATCGGATTAGAATTAAGTTTCTGACGAGCAAATTACGTGTCACTGGGATAAAATGACACCGACACTTAGTCAAGAAAGTTGATAAAGTCAGAAAACGTTTATTAGTGACCTACAAGACGCATAACCGGTGCTACAGGCATGAATCAGGAAGGATCGACCAATCAGTATTATGAGGTTCTCAGCACAGACTATTCCACACCAAAAATCCCAGTCGTTAACCCGAGTTTCATTCACCTTGTTGTGTGCAACATCAGAGATCAACCGAAACTCACTCTGACTGAGAAAAACCGTGTCATTTGTGAGTCAACTCGCCTACTGGCATAATCCAAGATCCGTGATGCACAAAAAAGGACTGCGAGTTGAAACTACACATTAAAACACAATGCTACATGTCTTTTCAGAACGAAACCAATGAGCACAGGTTAAACCTATTCTCCGACCGTAAGTGCGGTCTAAAGGCCCATTGTTTAATAATAGCATACCGTCTGCGGACGAACGTGCGTAGTATTTCAGTGACTTAATTTGAGCGCTTAACTTTAAAAGTGCTGAGTCGTTGCTGAACGAGGCCATTTACACATCGTCCAGTGATGAGGACGCGAACCCACAAATTTCAAGCTTACCTGTGCGTATTTTACTGCGGCCTCAAGAGAGGTGACATCGGACAAGCATCTGCAAAGCCACTGAACGAGGTCGTAGGAGCAAAAGGTATACTTCGGTAAGACCGGGTTTCCCGTGATAAACGCCAGGCCATGTCTGTAATGAAAGAAGGCAACCTTATCGAGACTCCCACTTTTATCCCACTTTTCAAAAGGGAAAAATCTCCAGGATAGATTACGGTAACAGCACCTGCGCTCGTCCAACTTAGCCGAAATGTATGGGGACTGCATGCACGATGTATCAGGGTGGTGCAAAAGTAACGTCCGTTCTTTGTAAAATCTTGTCTCTTATAACCGTTTCCGATGTCACATTAGCTGATTTTACGAATTTCAACGAAGGTCAGGTTCATGAATTTTTGTTCTTAATCATAGTTTGCCGTTTAAAAATGAAAAAAAAACGTGAGCGGGTAGTACAAGTATGACACGTCGAAGAGCTGGGGTCTTAACGGTTCACGTGTGACAAAAGCATCGTTTGTGAAAATCGAAACTGCTGAAATGAGTGATAACAGGTTTTCTTTCTTACCCGTGCATCTCATTCAAGGCTTCCTGTATGTTAAATAAACTGCAGAAATCAATTATTACTTTCGCATCAATGTTAACTGCTTAAAGGCCTGGTTAACGGAGAGCACACGTCAGCTTTGAGACTCCGAATACCTGTTTGACCTTTAGATGTCAATCGCTCGGATCTCTTCATAGGGCCCCCCTTGCAGTTTCGCTCACAGCACATTGTGACTTTTGCAGAGAACTCCTCTTCTCAATGGGTGCGGACAGAGATCGCAGAAGAATTGTTAAAAATATAACATACGCAGCTATTTGAAAACGCGTTAAAAGGCTCGATTTTGGGTAGCACATAAATTGAACTCAACCAACTCCTATTCGTGGTTTGCATTTCCAAAGCAGTGAAATCGTCGCTTTTAAAACAATTCAGACATTTATAAAAAAATGGATGAGCTGCAGTAATATCAATCAAAAACTATCATGGTCCAAGCAAGACAAACCAGCACAAATCACACCCTTAGTTTGGTTGTATTTAAAAGACATATTTTGAAGCGCTTTTAAAGGACCAAACTATCAATCTAGATGTCGATTGACAAACAATAATGAAACTGGATTGGGAGCTAATCTAGGAAAAAACGGCACGCATTCGCAAATCATAAAGGAATAGTGTTTCATTAAGACAATGCAAGGCCCCACACATCTTTTAGAACCTGTGGGAATTTTTCGAAATTTGCCGGGAAGTGATATTGTACTATTAAATTACCATTTGTACCGGAGTTTGTAAAACTACTTCGGTTATAAAAAGTTCGCTAAAGATTATCTGAAATCACACCACAAAGCAGAACTTACATTCTTCCCAAGTCTTTACAACTTGGCCTAAGAGTAAGAAGCACTTTTTTCATAAACATTATCACCCTACACTATGACCTAAGTCCGTGTAAACCACTGCTCCAATTAGCTTGTTGGTCAACACACGTCAAGAACACTTTATCCAATTTATTTTGTATTTAATAAAACAGCCACTTAGACAGCCACTTTCAGCCAAAAGCACCAAAATCCACCTATCCAGAAAACATGTTAAATAGTAATTAAGTTTTGTGCAGTCATATCTCGACCAAGCTTACTCTGGATCAAGAAGGCCGGCCAGAATTCGCCAGATTTCCGACTGGGTCGACAGTGGGGAAGCGGAAGGCAAAAGCGACCCCACGGGTGGCAATGGGGTGCTCGCAGCCGAAGGGGACACATCCGACGTCTGGTCCGGCTCTTGGGTCGACGTCGGCAGGTTGCCTGAGCGACGAGAGACCTTTGAATGGCAGGCGTCAGTGGGAATAGTTGGGAGATTCGTCAAGACTGGGTCATGGTGCACTCGCGGAAGGTCTGATGAATCGGGCCAATTGAACTGCAATTCGGGTAGAAGCAAATGAAGAAACACACATCTTATTTAAACTGACAGGTTTATCCATTTTCTTGACCGACCAGAAAGGTTGGTGAGAGGCCAGACTTCAATGACAAAAGGCTCCACAATGATTTAGTGTGAACAGCACTTATACGAGGTAGATGATGACAGATGTGGCCGATTTTTGGTCGTTAGTGTGCATTTTAATAATGCAAAAATATCAAAACCCGGGACCGAATGAGTAAAAAGAGACCACATTGACCAAAGGCACGCGAGCCTCATGCAGTGTTTTACGTGCTGCAGGACTCGAGGAGTCGTTGACCGCAGTCGTGTCTCACAGCAGTTTACATAATTAAAACGTCGAGAGCACTAAGTTGCTCTATAAGCTGAATACCAAACTAAAATTTTGTGCCCCTAGTAAATGCTTGTCAGCAATGGGTGTTGAAAAGTTAGCACTAAAAGCAGAAACTGCTGGCGCAATTTTATCGAAAACAGAATTATCAGCGGTGTCACACGACGGTTTTCCGCCTCCATTGCGAGTAACTGTCATCAGACAGCCAATCGTAACTCGAGCAAATTCCGTGTAACTGCAAGCCTGCAATTTTGGAGACACGATCTCATTCCGGTTATGTCAACCGCAACGCATTCTGTGTGTAAAATGAAGCTCCAAAAAGCATTAGTGTCCAATTAAGGAAAACCTAAACAATCCGTGACTCCAAATATGAACGGAAAATTGACAGAGAATCCGCCTGCTTTTCGCAAATCTGCAGCCTCAATAAGGAGACAAAGACACGTAACACAGAGCATAGAAAATATTATGTGTGCTAAACTGAGGCAATACTGTTTTGCCAACTGAAAAAGAGTTGGGCACGTGGTGTAAGTGAACACTCCTGACCGCTGGGATTCTGTGATGCTACATGGGGTTTTTGAAATTAAGAGTATTAGCTAGCACAAATTGACTCACACATGCGCAAACCCCATGCAAAAAAGAGTGCTGAAAACGCTCAAACCGTTTTCCCAATCTGGGAATGGAATATTGTAAAATCCTTGACAGAATTCTACTACTTGGTAAGCTAATGTGGCCAAGCCTGATTTGACTTAAGCCAAGATTCGAGTGGAAAGATAGGTAAAAGAATCATCTATTACATTAAACGGTTAAATATTAGATGACACCTTCTCAGATCTGGACTCTCGTTTAAAGGATTATTCGCCTTCGAGCAGATAATTTCATATTCGTCGAGGTGAGTATAAGCGAAGAAGTGGAAAACTTCGAGTAAGAAGCCACCCACCCAACTACGCGCATCTGAGAGTTTTTAGCAGTTGACTGCTCTCATGTTTTAATGCTGACGCAATGATAGAATTAGTGTGAATAAGTTCAGTTGAATTTCCGGGGTTCCGAAATAAGGTAAAGTTACTTTTCAAAGGTAAAAAAGCGGTATACACAAAAGGCATGATACCCTCAAAAGACAAGTTTGTGTGTTTTTTGTTGCACACAAATGTGTGCAACAATGCGAGTTAATGAGGTTCGTGTCGCGCATAATTCGATTCAATAGTGCACGTATTTGAACTCATCTCCAGCACAGTTGTGCAAACCGGGAGCGAGGTTGTCAGGATTGAGACTCCGCAGGATATCACAGGATGGGGTCAAGGGTAGGGTAAGGTTTGAAATGTTTAAGTAAGCCAATGATCTCGGAAACCAACATAAAGCCACCAACACAACACTTCTAGAATAATGCAGCATTGAAATTAACTAATGACGGGTCGGTGACGAATATCGTGAAAAACCAGCAGATAGGCATCGAAAGTATATTTCAGAGAGTTCAACAGTGAGTAGAGTCGATTATTTGTTTTTCACTCACAAGCGGAGTTTGCCACAACCCTGTGTACCAGTATGCGTGCAGTGTATTGGCGCATATCTGCATCTGCCTTGCTAACGACAAAACGCGGATTCCAATAGCGAGGGCAAATTTCGTTATGAGTACCGAATCCCTACCAGAACAGCCTTGCTGGCGCTTCTTAAATGAATTCGCTCTCTGCTTAGAAATAAGGACAGCGTCAAGGGTGAACTGGCGTTGACTCCTTCACTAACAAAGTAGGTATGCAAGTGATACATCTACAACCACTTCGGTTCTGGACCAGCACAAAGTACAGCACCTTCTGGGAGACGAGTGTATACATTTAGCTAGGCCCTTTTTCCCTCTCAAATATAGTACGCTGGGTAAGCCAGATGAAAAAGCAGGTGTTGTGTAGCTAAGAAAATAACTGCGTGCGATGGGGCCTTATACACTACAAGTCCGGAGTCACATCTAGGCTTAACTAATCGCGGAAGAGTCGCCCCGATTCCCCTCTACCTGATCAATGAAGCGCCAAGTGCATTTGAGGTAGACAGCCTGCTGCAATACTGACTTACCTGTTTTGTCTTGTTAGTCACATTGACTCGTCTAATCCGATTCAACGACTCAATGAAGGTGATGAATTTTTCGCACAGTTTATCGTAGCTATACACCGCCAGAGGCGTCTCATAGATATCACAGCGAACTTTCTTGCCTGTGTTCTTACACCTAAAGTGAAAAAGAACAATTCGAAACAGCTGCCGAACAAATTTGCATTGTGACGAGGCATATTTCAGTGCAAGGTGTTCTCCTCAATCTTTACAACAATTTAAAAGTACAAAATACGAAACGCTCAGCTACATATGAACAGCAGAATGGCCGAAATGTTTTTTAGCCTTCTGTTGAAAAAAAAAGCATTTACTTTTTACAGACCTTGTAATTAATACTACGATTCATGCAATATCACGACTGTAAAAAAGAGTAAATTCAAATTGTCGGCCAGTGACTTCTTCCTAAAATTTAGGGCGCCGCAAATCACAAGATAGAATTAGACAAATTATGCATAAAGCATAGGTCAAAACTCAAGCAGGAATGACAAATTCCAAGTACTAAGCTTAATTACTAACGATTATGTACTAATTTAAGCCCCAGGTTAAAAGAAACAATAACAACAAAGGTTTGATTGAGTGTGATTTAAATTTTACCACTAGACCAAGGAAATTGAGACTTCAGAAGTTGGAATACATTTTAGATCACATCTGGATCCGGGCTTGTCGGTGGCACCTCAAGAAACAAGAAAGAAACCTCTCGCGATTTCGATGTTGCCCACATGTTATGTGTAATTATTTACAGCTTATGTGTTTTGACTTTAATACAAAAACGGGTCGTTAGGAGCTGTCATCCATTACTCGACAGACGTCGAAGCTGCTATCACACAACTTAGCGATGCCTCACTCGAAGCTCTCACAACTGTCAAGCGTGACTACCTGCTTAGTAAGGCTCTTCACATTTAACCTAATGTAGCCTTTAGCGAAGGGTTTACTTTAACCTCCACAAATAAAAACCATTTGAACTCTAGAAAAGCGCGCCACAAATTGCGAACATGACATAACGCAAATTGTGTTGCATATTTAAAGGGAAAGCACATCAAGAAAGGAATTCAGACAACACCAGAAACCACAATTATTGAACATTTTATTCAAAAAAATTCACTCCTCCTATTTTAACTTTTACCGTTGTTTATATTGTTTCGACAAAATGAGTGAAAACCAGACTAAAAATCAATTATAACTACTCTAGAAAAAAACCTTAAGTTCATTTAAAATCGCAGGCAAGTTCGACAGTTAATCACCTTTATCCTTCGAGCACCGGCACCATTTAGGATAACATTTGATTGCCCGTGTTGCGGCCCACTTCGTAGATAAGAGTCGTACCTACCAGACTTGCTCGTTCAGAACATAGCCAAACATCAGCTAGCCAAGCGATACACCGAATTCGGATGTACAGTTCATGCTTGCACAGATGCACAGACACATTGGAGAACCACTTGCTATGATTGCAGTGTCAGTACCCAGAATGTGTGGCAGACATGTTTTCGTAAAAAGTGCAATGCATTACATAATATCGGCTTTGAACGACATTGACATTTTTCACTCTCAAAGTAAAGGAAAAGGACGCACTTTTACGGAGCCACCTGCCAAAAGTTTAAATTAGTGTGCGAGTGACCACTAGCATCAGGTCGGGTACTCATTGGTCTCACCCTAGTTAGCTGAAGGGAAGGCATCCTTTAGACGACTTGAACACCCAACTTCACAGACCCACGCCAGTCCACAGCGAGGCAAACAAAGCAGAGCAATTTTTTCCAGGACATGTCAGTTAAAAGCCTCGCCACACCGAAACTACGTAGTGACGGGGGGAGAGCGATTATTTAAGGCACCAGATCAGTTATGACGGAATTCTCATTAATGCCAAAAACATGTTGTCTACTTACTGTCGTAGGCTTTCGCAGAGCTGCTGTGTGGTGTCCTTGAAGACAGGCAAGATGAGGAAACGACTGCGCCAGAACTTGAGAGCCTAAAGGGCAAACAAGTACCGGCTGTTGGACTGAGGGGACCGTCGCTGTTGTTTTAGTTGGCATATTCCCTCTGCTTAATCGCGCACAATAAAACACACCAACGTGGTCACGAACGGAGATCACCAACCGTCCCGCAAAAAATATTAGCCTGGCGGAAGTTAAGTGGTGTGTTCGAGTAGGAATGATGCAACGAGCAGTCCTAGGTGTGTAATTTGATAAGGACGTTTCCAATGCAATTTATTATAACAGAAATGAACCAAGGGAATACAAAAAAGCCAAATGTTTGAAAAATTTTAATGCGGTAAACCAGTCTGGAAAAAATTTACTTCCAAACTAGGTTAAGTTGCCAACATTTCGCAATAGCAAAGAAAAATCTGAAATGCAAATAGGATGCGGAAACTAATCTCATCTTCTTCAGCTATTAGAAATTTCATGCAACATATAATCAAAATATAATTGACTAGAAATAAAAAAAGTGATCGCTTTTGCAGAAGTCTAGCCTTTCTCATTTATCTTCATGGCGGCAGGAGCGTAGTGGGATGTGGTTGCACATGAAGCGATTTTAAGATAAATTCATAATGTAAAGGTCAAGGCAAAACTGGAGGGAGGGAAATATTAAGGACCAAATTCCCAGGGTTTACAAATTACGGAAATGTCTAGCCGTACCAGCTGGGGTGGGGCCTGCCCTTCTGCAAAAACAAATTCTGGAGCACGAAAGATGAGTCATGCGCAAAAGTGACTCACTTCGCAAACCGGGTAGACGCGTACGCAGGTCAAACACCGCTACAACTTGACATTCAGAGGCACCTACTCCCCTTAATTCCAGCATTGTTCGAGCCTTAAATTGACATAGCACTTAAAACGGTATTTTTTGACCTAACGTAAAGATAAAAATGAAAAATGTTTCCACAACTAATTCAACGTTCACTAAAACAGTGCTACTAATCGGTCAATACTACTTTTCACAGGTTAAGTAATTTAGTCTAGGTTCAATTTGCGTCGGCATGTGGCCGACAAAACTATGTACCGTTTTAATGCCCATTTCACATGTATGATAAGTGATAAATGTGTTGGTGAAATAGCAAGAACCCCTCAATTCCGTCGAAACATTCACGTAACAGCCTTCTCTCCAGAGGTTCTCTTAACTTCACAAAAACGGATAGGCTATGTTGCTGGACTAAACTATCTAGCCTGCCCCTTGTACCAGTCGAATTTCTGCGGCAATCGCAACCGTCCTGACATCTTGTCTAAAGTAATTCGTAGAGCACTTTGGTTGCTGAAGCATACCTCGCGTCTAGGATATTGTTTTAGTTAGGCAAGACGTGGTGCGGTTTTAGTTGCACAATAAATTTTCGTGAGCATCCGAAAATTAAACCGAACGTCAAGGAACGCATTAGTAGTTAGCAGTTGTTACCGGATGAGTTGGAAGTGCTGTACATTAAAACAACCAGAAAGCGAATGTATACGCAAATGCCTGCCACAGTTGCCACTTCGTGAGGCGCTTGAGAAAGCGGCTGGAGTGGAATTGGAAAACATAAAAACAGATCATTCTTGGGAATTTTGTGAAAGTTTTTTTTTTCATTATTTTATTCGGCCAAGTTGGAGAAATGGCGGGTGATATAAAAGAGGTTTCTCGTAGGAATAAGACAGACTTTAGATTAGGACGCGTGCCAGAGGTCCACGGGAGTCGCTGTGTTTGACGATAATTTGTAATTTTGCATGGCCTGGAAAATTGAACGACAGTTTGGAAATCGAATGACACATGGGAAAGCCTTGGTATTGGCCTTTATACCCGGTATGGAAAGGTAATAATTAAATACTATCAAAAGTGACCAAAAATAGACCAGCTAACGTGACCTCTAAAAAGTATGTTTGTAAAGTAATGCTAAAGATCGTTTGTTTTTTGAACCTTCACGGCATCATGCTTCACTTAAAGATAATATGAGAAGTTAAGTGAACGAAGTGTTATGATGAAACGCGAAATCGAGCACTTCATGCACGATTTAAGTTAACAGCAGACGTTTCACCATACTTGTTTTAATGATAAGATTTGTGCAACAGGCTATTGGCTACTTTTTCGGTGGCCATGGCTCCACCCTTGAGATAGGTAACCGAGTGAATTGCACAATTATCAGCCTAGCTACAATCGGAGTATGCGGTAATTGCAAAAGGCAGCCAAAACTACATAAAAATATGGTTTGGGTTTAGGAGGCAACCAATGAAGATCTGGCCCAATAAGTTGTCCCCTTCATGGCTAGTCAGAACTGATAAGCACCTTAATTACAAAATGTTATTTTCTCAAGAGTTGCATGATCCTAAGAATTTGACTATGGGCTTCAAAGTGATAACTCAGGATCAGCGCGCGCACGTGGACCAGGTGTGTGTGTGCGTGCACGCGCGCACGCGATCACTCTGCTCGCTGGGCCCAACAGCTTTGATCATCCGTCACCAGCCACTGAACCAATCAGAAGGTAGGAGAAAGAAAAGTCACGCGCGCTGGCACACCTAGAATAGGCACCAGCCACAAGGTATCAACACTCCCACGATTGGGAGGTGGTCATTTTAAAAGTGCACGAAACTACCACCACACCCGCATTTGGTTTGAGCTACCGAGGAGCAGGCTACACTAAACAAAGGCACGAACCGGCAGTATTTTAACAAACTAGTTAATTTCGCTGTTACGAGATCAACAACCAATGGTGCCTATGGCATGTCGATGGATCCACTAAGACTAAAACACCTACTTAGAGAAAATAGTGGCATGCTCTTCAACAAAGACACCATTTCTAATAAAACATTGGGCCCAAATTAATGCGCGAATATTTAGCGCTATCTTCAGGTTTCTGGCACAGCGAAACTCGGTCACACTTTTGTAATTAGTTGTTAAGCCTAAACAAATTACTGCAACATGTACAATTTTGCGCATAACGCGCACTTAAATCCATTGCATAGTATTGAAAAGGTGCGCCGAAAATTAAGATAAGTTTAAAATTAACCCGAGAAAACGTCAAGAAGACCCATTAGTGTCATTTACAATAAATGTGCACCTGGGGTTTCCACAGCACAATTCTTACTCAGTAGAAAATTTCTGAGTTGGATATGCCACGACGAGGACTCATGCCAGCACACACACACACACACACACACACACACACGCACGCACACACACACACACGCACACACACACACACGCACACACACACACACACACACAAAATAGCATTAGTGGCTGCAGTTGTGACAGCCACAAAGCTGCGTTAGTTTTTAGCCTCTACTCACACCTGTATCCGCATTACCTCAATTCATCCTAGACACGTTTATGTTAATTAATTAGACGATACGGTGGTTGGAGAGCGCTGGTTGCAGTTTGGAACACGGCACTGAATGCGAACCAATAAAGGATGCATTCCGTCAGTCCACTTTGACACAATAAGCTGTTGAAAGACATGACCTATGGTAAATAGGGTGGGAACTTGGCTTGAATGAAGAAGTTTTGTGCGAATGCCAAAATCAACAGTGGAGTTGGTGAATGGACAGAGAGCATTGAGATTGTTTGCACAGCCAGGCAGGCGACGGCAGCCGACGTATACTTTATCCTAAAATCAACGTTGCATTTAAGAGGAAAAATTATACATCATGCTCCGAAAGATTTGACTAGTATTTGCCTCTACCGAAGAGGGAACAATCAATTTGCTAAATTTCACGAATCACAAGACAGAGCTAAATAACCGGAGGTATTGTTATTAGTGATTATGGGGAAAAACGAGTGATCAGGAATAGTCATATCTGAATCCACATACTCTTCCCCCCCCCCATTTTAAAGGAGTCGTGAACCCCTTCCAAGCGATATGAACGATAACTCAACTCCCTGCTTTGCGGGATAGTTAGATAACCTAAACATTATCAAATCGGTTTAGACTATTCGATCGAAACAGAAATTCATTGGGATAATAATAATAATAATACTGATAACCAATCACTAGAGCAAAATGATTGTTTGAGATCTAGCCTTAAAAAAGTCACAACAATATGCTCATTGATTCGTACAGAATCTACTTGCAAAATTGGTGATCCGATGTTAGCGCCATCGTCGTGACGATGCTCAATTAGTGTTGAGGATCTGCCAAAGCAGAAGACTAAGACCAATAATTGCGGGAAGTTGAAAATTTTGTATCCACGCTTGGACAAAATCGCTTAATAGGGTGACTTGCAAAACGAAGCATGCCTTAAATTAAAAATGAAAGTCATTGGTTGAAGACAACATTTTTAAAAGGTGCCAGCAGTCTTGTTTTACCTACCAACCCACATACCCTGCTTTGGCCATCGGAAAGAGTGCGCGCATCACGAGGACGACGAATACGTGGGTCGATGGTGCATCAGAAACCACTGCGTCCGATAAAAACTACGAGAAAAGGTCGGACAGTCTGGTGCTGCTTTAATCATTACGGCAATGGAGCACTTTCCAGGGGAATTGCGGAACAACCAGATTGACTCTGAGCCCAAAAAAATGTGACGCATGCTCCTCTAGCAGCTGCACGGACACACCAAATCCGAGGCCTCTTCAATTTTGAGCTACACAAACGTGCAAACAACAACTGCAGGTCCTTCTAATTCTTTGTCTACGCGTGTTAGCTGTGATTTATTTCCAAGAAGTCACCGTGTCAAAACGTAGTTAGTGTAGTGCGCTAGAACTTTAAATGCTGCTTAAAAGCGTCAAAGCACCAGCAACCGAAGACGTGCTAGAGAAGAGGTCAAGAGCATTCTTCAGCAACCATTAAGCCAAGTTTTCATCACAATGCTGTACCATGAGGTCTGATGAACAAATAACTAAAGCGAGAACGTGACGTCAGGGGTGGAGCGTGGAAATCAGCACACTTCTCCAAATGTTCGCTTTCACACACACATACAAGTGCAGCACGACAAGAGCAAGGCTCTACAACAAATAAATGATTACACTTTACCACTTTATTTAGAGCGTGGGAGATTTAATTTGGAACGTTTGGATGGTAGAAACGCCTGTCCAAAGCCCTAACAAATTTCATTTGCAATAAGGGACAAAGGCTCAAAGTGAAGCAGCAGAATTGGTAGTCCAAATAACTGGGCAAGGGGAATAACACACCTAGACGTCAAAGATTATTATAACCACTGTGGAGGGAGTAATTTTCATACTCAAGAAAATGGAACATCACCACAAAAGGGGGTTAGTATGCCGGCGTTTTGCATCTTAACCTCCAAGTATGAACACCTAGGTGACCTGATTTTGGGCCATCTGACTCAGCCTAGAAGCGTCGTTATTGACAACAGCAACTGAGTAAAAGGAAAAGAGATTGCTTTGCGTAAAAACAATAAATTCAAAGTTGGCAGCATGTGACGACTACTTGTCTTTGCCTGATTTTTAAATTTGCAACTTTTTTTTTAAAATTACTTGTGGCATTGTATGATAAACGTAAGTATAATCAATGTGGAGTATTTGTTCATACGTTTTTATGGTTTATTACAAATAGGGGTCGTAGAAGTTTCTTGATACGCTCCAGGGTCCTTAAAGTCTTATATTTTTCCTCGCAAACGAATAAATTATGGCATAAACGATCGGGAGCCTGTACACTTTCCTTGGCTGATCCTTTTCTTCGACTACTTGGCTTTTAAGGGTGGTTAACGTAATAACTGTACAATGTCCGGTAATAGTGAGAATTCACCCAGTGTGCATTTGTTTTTTTTAATTATGGCAAAAATCCTGGTTTTATTATGAAACCTTTGTTTACTTTAGACGGATAGTTGATTTCAGAACGCCATTTCTCCATAAGATTAACATGGGCTAGTTACCGACTTGCATTAATCTTTGTAAAAGTTGGCTTGTTCGCGAAGCAAACTTTCTTCGTTATTAAGCTTCCATTACTATAAAATTTTTGCAGATAATTTTGATGGTAAGTACACTTCCATGCATTACATTCATCTGCTCCCAATTCACCTTATAAACTCCTTGTATTCCAAAGTCAGTGGTATCTATGATCTGATTGAACATGATTTTGGAGTAAGTTTAAAGCCTGCTTTCTGCCTCTACCTCCGTGTTTGGGCATGGAACTAAGCTAAATGACATTTATTTTGTAATTCCTATGAATCACGGAACCTTACCCATGTGCTCACTGCGTCCTTTTTTTTGTCGCAGACACGTCACTATCTTTAAAGGAAGTCCAAGATGACGCCGATGATAATGACACAAAAGAGGAAGCGCCCAAGAAGCAGGTTGAGTCCCCACTACCTCCCGAAGTGTTTGTAAGTTATGATTAGTGTTGGTCAAGCAGTCTCAGTTTTTTTTAGTTTGAAGCTACACATAGGCTGGATTTTATGGTCTCTGGAAGGAACCGGTTACTTGATAGTTTACTGTCGTAGGTGAAGTTTGATAGCGGCTCATGTTAACCAAAACAATTCTCACTGAGGCTTAAGTTCACTATATCATACACAAGTTTGTGTGATGCCTTTTATAATTTGCTTGTGTTTAGTCACAGCTGTGTATATTTAGAATTCACAGGAAGTTTTCCAAATTTCTCGACAGCTTCTTCAGAGGGCTCTTCTAAAGACCTCGAGTATGGTTTACCCCAAACAAGCATGACGTTTTGTTTTTCTCCGGACCTAACAAATATTTCCTTGATAAAAATGAACAAGTCAATCCTGAATAAAAGTACGACTCCTAACAAGTAGGTGCTTTTTATATGAAGCCAAGTACAGTTGAAATGCCTTCTTAAATTTAAGGGGAGAGTTTGATTTATGAAAAGCCATTAATGCTTTAGACTTGCTTAAAGCAGTGGAATCCGTTCATACCATCGAGGTTCACTGTTTAAGGGGAAATCACCCAAAGTGTACCCTACTTTCCTAGGCCTTTATTGCGCTTATCAGTGACGTGTGGGGCATGGAACGGCAGATGCGTGAAATGAATCACGACGCTCGTCGTGCGCCCCTAGGGAAGTTGACTCAGTCCCAAATGAAAGCAGGCTGCTACCAGGCGCCAAAGGACGTCTCGGACCGCCTAGAGGAACTGAAGAAACTGACGACGACTGACTTGACGACCACAACAGGAAAGAAAACAGGAAACGTCAAGCGGAAGTCATCAGATGCTTCACTGAAACGCGCTATTCAAAACCGCCTGCTTCGGGCATGCAACAACTTCTACACCCGGATTCCGTACGACTTCGGGTAATCCTTCCGACTTAAATTGATACAAAGTAGTTTTACTGGTGCTCGCTCTAGTTGTCTGCTTATGAAAAAATTACCCTTTTCAATCAGTTTACGAGCATTGTTTTTGTGATTTGAGCTAGTTCCATTTTTTATTTCACGCCCTGGGTGTACGTCTGGATATAGATGAGGCAAAAATCACAGTCACTCAACACGTATGCGTGTGCATTTAACAGCCAAGCTCTGCTGTATTTGGTGTGTTAGCTTTTTTTAATTGACTAAAATAAGAAACACTTTCAAGAGCCCTTTAAAAATCCTGTACTCATATAGCAAAAACAGGTGCAAGCGGAAACGTGTGGGCTGTGTGGTGGCATAATACTTGCAACAATCAGTGATTTATGAAATTCTGTTCTCGTGACTTAATCGACAATGTTCTGAAAAAAGTGATGAAGACAAGTCTACCAATGAGAGCTTACCAGAAATTGACAAGTTCGGTTCTTGGGTTAATATGCCGCCGTTTTGCATCTTACCCTCCAAGTATGAACATTTAGGTGCCCTGATTTTGGCCGATCTGACTCAGCCTAGAAGCGTCGTTATCGTCGAGACACTCCAATTCGAGAAAGCATTGCTTCAAAGGGCATGACTTGTACACGATTCTATGCTTTTTGGAGCCACAACTAGATCGATGAACAACCGTTCACAGTTCGCAAAGTGGCTTTTAAAAACACCAGATTCGACTGACGCAAGAAGGCGGACACGGGAGTGGCGGCCAGTCAGGTGGGGCGCCGCCAGAAAGCAACGCACACACCAGCCACACTGGTAAAACAGTGCACGCAGACTTGGTGAGTGCTGTGTTAATAAGTCAAGTTTATGTGCTGATCTACATCTACGCAGTTTGAGAATGAAGGTCAATAGCTTGCAATCCAATGGGACCTTGGAGTGTACTTGTGATTCTAAAAAGAGGCTCAATACCCCACTTGAAGCAGGCTCAGATGACGGCCTCTAGTAAGAGCGAAACCTCATGAATAAAGCCAGTGGTCCTTAATGCAGGCACATCGTTCCTTTTTCTTCTTCGGGAGTACGCAACATATAGGAACTCGACTGGCTTAGCTAGCGAGTCAACAACCACAATATTTTGTCTGAGTATCGAATTACGCACTTCTCGTTGAGTTGGCAAGATTATTTTAGCATAAATCAACCAACTTAACCATTGTAAGCACGTTATTATAAAATTTCCTCTTTCCTTCCAATCGAGACTTAATAGGGAGTTTACAGAAGGTCAACGTCTACCCACAATCACACATTCAGTGTTTCTAATTCTGTCCAACGAGGACGCTCAATGTAAAACAGATAATATTACTGAGTTTATGAAAAGGCAACCAGAATATTGGATGCAAACATATCAAATAGGGGTCTTAACTCACTGAAGCAAGTTCATAGGATTCATTAACCCCGTTAGTCGCCACTAGATTGTCGAGGTAACTCCAATTAAACGCCCGCACCAAACGATTCACGAAGTTTACCTCCAGTGGGTAGTAGGTTAAACTATCTGGCACCTGCAAGGCATAGCGATAAACCCTTGCGAAGTTCTCGATCCGTTGTGAGCACCTAAAAACCGAAAAGAGCGTGTGCATGGAGGTCTCAAAATACCAAATTTCGTGTCAAGGATAGCAATTTCAAAGCGGCAATTATGCAGTGTGGGAAATTCGGTGGACCTAGAAAACCACTCGAAAGCTCTGAGGTGGACAACGCGGAGTAGTCGTGAGTTGGGATTCTTTAAGGCTGTTGGTCAGATCAGCAAAGTAGCAAAATATGCACCACATCGACTGCGAATCCTCTAAAATGATGACAAGGAGTGAAATGACAAACGCCGAATGCGACTGTTGGCAGGTGGATCCCTGTTTAGACGCTGACGCAGAGGAGGGGGACGGGAGTGTGGAGGCCTGGCAGTGGCCAAGTTGGCACCAAGCAGTTTGAAATGTGAAAGGTTTTACCGTAAAACAATTGGGCTAAATAATAAAAATAATGGTCATCTGCAGTGTCGAATGATGACCTTTTGGAGAATAAACACGTATCGCATTAGCATGTAACATAAGCCAAAATAAATAGTACAAATTGAGATGAAAATGCGCTATTGATGCAAAAACGCAGCATCACAAATGGCTATGCACATACGAAATAAGCATAATTTCAACTGTGACGTGACCGCAAATATGTGTGAACGAAGGCTTACGTTAAAACTCTGCCTGCCAAATAATGGTGCATGAAAAGCCCTTTAAGCATCAGAACGTAAAATTACTTTGTATGATATTTTGTGACGGTGATGGTCTCATCTGGCTGGAGCGTTACCGAATGGAACGAGGAACCCATACTCAGACGATAATTCTTTAGAGCCTAAAAGGGCAAGAGTTAAGATATGCAATTTTAAAAAAAGGGGGATTTGTATAGGAAAGTTGAGTGAGGGCAGATACCCGGCCAAATACGAATGCACACAATTTCCCAGTTTAACTTACCATGACCAAGTAAATTGAATTTCTAATGGAAAAAAAAAACTGCGTCATAATAACCTGCTATGGACATTGGAGGATCGAAACTGGTGGATCCACAGTACACGATACTTCAAGTGAGTGCAATAAAAACCCCAGCATACCAAACAGCACAAAAAGTTGCGAGTTTGTACTTTTTCTCACAAAACTTCACCGGGAAAAAGGCCTTCTAACACGTAAGGTCGTGTTTGTATCAAGAAAAAACCAGTCATTTACCACATTAGGTGAGACCCTTTCCGACATTCATTGAAGTCAAGGCGCCCGTAAATCCGTCAAGGCTAAGCATTGCGATCTCTGGAATTATACTCATGGACTCGCACGGTCTTGGTGAGGCGTTCCTTCAAAGTTAACCACCACCGCCACTTCCCCCTCCTCCTTTCACACCCCCTTCCCAAAAAAAATTAATCTAACTCGACCTTTTGGTTAGCATCGAGACAAGTGTAAGCATTCCATTAAGACGCTAAATCACCCTGTTTAGAGAGATTATGATGTGATTCTCGATAAAACTCCAAATCTTTAGAAAAGTTAATGAGCGCTGGTGCAAACTATGAAAAGACCAGATGGCGCCTCCCCTCCCCTCCCCCACACACGTCAACACCCGCGTCGCTTTTGCAGACACGTTTGAACCTGCGTCCGGTCGTGACGCGACCTGAGTTGTCCCACTTAAAAAATACCCTTGTACCTCTGGATTCGGGCTTCAAAAACTGTAATGACACTAGTGATGGGGAGAAGACAACCGGTAATCAACGTTAGCTATTAGGGGTATATATTCAATAAACAACTGCAAAGTACTGGTTTGCACATCAGAAATCATCCTTTAATAAAGCCAATATTTTAATGGACAAATTTCGACTGTGATGTGGGTCACCTTAGTCCTGCAACGACTAAAAAGCCACCTGAAAAATTCCAGATTCCAGTATGAACCGCCACATCCGTTTGAGCTACACATTGATGCCCCATGCAGACTGTGACGGACTTTGACTCGATGACCAGTTTTGTGTACGGAAGCTGTTTGCAGGTACTTGCATAATCAGCCTAATCAGCAATCCGCATGAGAGTTATTTTGGCATCGAACGACCACCCTATCAGCATCCAAGACATCCGTCCACGACAACTGAAGTTTCGGACGGTATCTGAGTTTTCGTGAAGCGAATTATTCTGATAGACAACTGAGAACGTAGCATGGCTTTGAAGACTTCCTGTCGGTCCCCATCACTGGTAGGGGGTGTTCCTGTTAAACTGAACTCCCAAAAATTTCCTCGCGTATCCACCGTTCTGCATCACTGCTTGGTCAGCAGGTACCATATTACATTCAAGAAAAGTTAATCTACGTTAGCATGGTTTGTGCGAACGCTAGAGCCAGACCAGTGTCACCGGGAGATAAATAACCATAATGACAGTACATTTTTGTAAAAGTACATGTTGGAATACAAAGTGGTGGAAAACACTTATGTGAGGAAACATAGATGGCCTATATTCTCCAGATTTCAGGTTAGCTTTGAAAACTGTTACCATTGACCTCATGTCAAGACCATGATAGGTTGCGAGTTCGACTGAGCCTGGGACCACCCTAGCGGCCACTAAGGCCTTCTGCCTATCTAACCGGACAACTACAATTGAGAATGATTGTCGTGCTAAATGGCATCACATTATCGAAGTCCAGAATATGACTGAATAATCCTCAAAGTAAAATCCCCTCACCATTAGCGAGTACTTTGTATACAATAAAGACTACCGGTGGGCAACATTTCGACTTCCAAATTTCACGAAGTGAGTAGAAAATACGGATTCACACGTTCACATGTAAAACGACAGCAGCAAAAAAGATTTAAAACCTCGTTTCCATGGTCCCGTCTACATCAGTGGAAAGCGAGTAGGGCTACTAACGTTGTGGGCAAGACCTTCCATCCCAAACATTACAGTTATGTAGGGAAAGGGGCAATGTGGTAGATCTATAGTGAAACCTTTAAATAATTTTCCTTTAACACATGAAGACGAGAACAAAACCGTGGTCTCATCTATACAAATGGATTGTGTGTCGATAAAGAGCTGTTATTACAAATGCGAGCGTCTCGACTTACGTCGTTGGTATTCAGTGGACATAAAGAACTTACATAGTGGAGTGAATGCGTTTCTCGCGACTATGCTACTGTTGGGAGCCCTCTCCACCGCAAGTTGCTGATTTTAAGAACCAAAATACACAAACCAACACGTAATTACAAAATCGTCTAAGGTTACAATTATCTGAAATTTCCAGTGTGGCAGAGCTTCCTGGCGTGATTAAAGTTAGTCCAAAAGTCCAGTTTAAGCGACCACATATCAAACAAAATTCTGTATTTTCAAACACATCCTTAACACAACGCCCTCCCTGATGGAATTAATTAGGGTACAGAAATGAACTGCTATTGTACTAACATAGTTGTAAAAAACAGCGTGAATAGCACAAACAACTCTCGACAACACCCCCAACACAACTGACATTGGTGAGGCTGTAAAAGAACCGCTTGACTGCAATATCTACCTGCGACGCGGTCCAAAGTTGAAATACAGAGTTCTTTAAATGTCGTTAGGGAGCAAATTCAGTTGCACAAAAAGACTGCTTATTCACAATCAGCACAGACGTCCATGCTTAATGACATCCAGTTTTCACACCTTTGATGCGATCTGCCTCCCACCGTAACATCTTTGTTTTGATTCTACGACTAGAGATCACTAGCACTACGTCTGCAACGAAAAGCCATCCATAAACGCTTTGCTTCTTGTTTTACTTAGTTTGTTGAGCCAACCAATTATGACACTGCAAACCTGCAAGATTGGAGTTTCACCCCAAATAACATTTGCCGCTCAGATTTATCTTTGTCGCCGTTGCTTGCCATTCATTAAATTACATAAATGCTCGCTAACGACGAAAAATAAAATTTACGAAAACAGGCATGAGTCTGGTACACGTAACTAGGCCCCAATGAGGAGCTGGCCATGGTAGTGTAAATTGCCCCAGAACTTCCCCCGTCTACTTTTGTGTACGCAACGAATTTCAGACTACGGAATGAAATTAATATAATCAGAAAGTATGCAGACATGAGATTAAAGTGTAGACAAATTCATTTAAGGTATGTCTGGGTAAATTAAATGACGTTCATGTGAATTACAAATAGCATGCTTTAATTTTCCATGAACTGATCTTCAACTAGTACTAGAGAACATTTACTTTACCGGGACGGTAAATATGCCAAAATGAGCATTTTTGAACATTAAATCTGACTATGATGTGACCCCTAAGGGATGGTCCTACTTTGACTACCTATATGAAAGGGATCGACCAAATATAGTGCAGTTTACATTCAAAAAGCTGATTCGGACGAATGGTGACGTGCAATTGGAGCGAAAAAACTAGGCGCTAACTTAGACCCGTATTGTGGGGACTTTTGGAAACGACCATGCTTATAGTAAAATGAATGTATGAGACTAAAAAACAAAGGCTTAACACAAGAGTGGAAAATGAAAGAAGAGCGAGCGTGAGGCAAAGGACGTGCGTGTGTGCTTCGATGAAGTCTGCGACAAGGCAATAAGCTTTTAGAAACTGTGACAGTTTTCGTCGGAGTGATGCTTAATTTCGCGGCCTCAACTTGATGGGCGAGGACAGCAAACAAACGCAGGCGCGCGTGTTTGTGCGCTGCGCAGTAAATTTGCGCCAAGTGCACTTTTGACGCTCTTCCTGAGGATCGCTACTGTGACAGTGAAACGAAATACGGATTTTACGGGAACCACAAAAGCCAATTCGACATACATAATGGTGAAATATCTTTGATTTTCAAAGTATAACCAGTCGAGAGTAATAAAACTGGAAACCAAACCAAACATTCCAGCAAGCATTAGGCGTCACTTAACATTACGATGAACAGCGATTGGAATCGCCCTACACACAGTCAATGGCAATTTGGCAAAACACTTAAACAGAAAACTCTTGGCAGTGAAGACAACTTTCTCTGTATTATTAAAAAGAGGGGAAGCCAGCAAGTAACGAATTTTGGAATACTTCACTAGGCGACAGTCATTCCTGGAGAAAAGGATGAGACTTTGGAAACGACCCGTCACATTTAGATTGTTGGTGTTGGACAAGCGCACACAGAACTACCTCAATGCAAGGCTACAAACTAGCACATTGGTGTCGGCTAATCGTGTACTATGACCCCATAAGCCAATACATCCCAGTTTGTCATGAAACAAACAAATCACGGCCAAAAATATGACCATAAAAAACCTCCCAGGGGTTAAATACAGGAACTAAACCGCTAAATAAGCACTTGAAGCCTATCGATATGCAAACGCAATCTCTAACGCAGAAATGGGGGAAATATTTAACGGTTCTTTGCGATCAGGTGCAACGTCTTCAGCCACAGGTATGGTTTTGACGATAAACGATCTGCCAACGAAACAGGCCGGGTTGTTCACATGTGAACAATGCAATGGAGGCATGGTGTCACCTGCGAAAGCTGAATCACAACGTGGCTTCATACAGGGCAGGAAGCAAGCCAAGAAGAGATTGGTTCTAGTACACCGAGATATACCACCCCTGCTGGCATTTATGCAAGTCTAATTCTTTTAAAGAACATCAATGCATTATGATGGTGGACACGACAGCCGAGATTCATCGATCGTACAGATTACTTAACCTACATATATGCAGAAGCACGATAATGTTCATTTTAGCTAATCATACACAGCACAACTCATCAGCTAAGGCGTCGTAGAGAGACTTAACCCCAGGGTGGATAATTCTTGTGAAACCTCACGATACGAACAATCAAAGTTTCCAAAGTGAGAAACAGCTTTTGGTACGATTGACGCTAGGTATCTCGTTACCTTTTTGTGTGTGGACCGCAGAACATAATCAACTTCTTGCCTTCGCCGACCTGCACCAAAGTCTCTACAGAGGGTTGGAAGCATAAAATTGTTCTCACCTAAAAGGTGATGTCTGGCTCACACTTGACCATTTTCATCCTCTTCAACTGGTCCAAATACCGATGAATTGTAGACTGTGATGTTTTATGCTTTGTCGCCAGGTCTCGAATGGCCTGTCTAGGAGCAACTTCTAATTTAGGCAAATTACGATCTATGTTGAAGTTCCATTGATCCTACAGATTTTGTCTTTTTAACCAACGCTGGCAAGTTTTGAGATCTATGGTGGCATCAAATACAGAAATAATGGCACCGGTGGTACTATTACCATGTCGAAACTCGCAAAACATCATATACTTATTCCATGCTTTACCCACAATTCAGTCTTACATGTTGTAACAGTGAAACCATCTTTTAATAAGCACTTTTAAATCAATAAATTTACCTGGCATGAAAATCTCGAACCAGTTAATAAAGTTCACGAGCAAGAAAATGTATACGTTCCATAAGAGAATAAATAGAAGTTACTTGTGGGTATCAATATGAATTGCCCTCGAGCACAAAGGAACGATCTTTTAAGCATTTTTGGGAATAACTGCCGAAGACAACCATAGAATTTTTTAAAAAAGAGGATAAAGCTATCGTAGTGAATTAGCGGCATGGAGTTTAATGAAGTCTAAAATGAAGCGATATCGACTGGATAATGACGCTCGCAGCGCAGTCAAAATTTGAGGTAACCAGTATCAGGACTAGCTAGGTGCAATATTAAACCGCGCAGCGATTGCGGGAGATGGCAGTCTGAAAAAAGACCCACGTTCCGGCAAATAGGGTGACTGCGAGAAAAATCACCCGGTGGCTGAACAACACGGGGTGCATTATGTAAATCTCTGCTACATTTAAAGTGGTAATAATTAGTGTTCAAAACACATAATAGGCATTTATGCAACAAAATTAGGGGATAATGGGAACGGGGGCGACTGTTTGGAAGACCCGCCATCTTGAAGTTCAGTAGGCCTGTCAAGCACCAAGGCGAGGCAGTTAAGGATTAAACAATTGAAAACGACGGCCTTTTACCAAACTAGCAAAATAGGGTAACCATTATCCAATTCCTTAGTTTTCTTAAAACTAACCCGAGTTAACGTATATGTACAATGGATGCCTGCGGACGGTGCGGTTAGACCAAAAGAAGACAGCCACTATTTCTCCGGAACCGAGCCAACTCGTTTAGTAAGGGTAAAGGGATGAGCTAACTCAGATGGGGGACCAAGTGCTTGTTTGTGAGACTGCACATTTGAGCCCGTAGTAATGTAGCAGTCTAGACTAAAAATCCGTCTCTGATTACGATTTGAGAGGCCATAGAATTACAAGCTGACGTACAACGCGTGACTATCCGATTCCTATTCCAGTGAAACAACTTCGCAACTGACTGATTCTCTCCAAAACAATGCCGAAAAAGTGCAAAAGTAGCCACACACAATGCGTTTTCGGACCTGCAGTAACAGGGACATGGTCCATGACCGAGATAAATGGAGTTTATTAAATGAAGGCTGATATGGAACAATACATCAAAAATAATATAGCCTTAAGTGTTCTAAATGGAGAAAATGGAACACCTGAAAAGTGCAGGAATGCCATCCAACAATGAATATGAGAATATCGGTAAGCAGAAAACTAAGGTTGATGAGACTAAAACGAGGTAAAGAACCAGACACAGACGAAGAGGCATTTTGGAAAGCAACTGTAGCACTCACAATGACGGTCTAGGACAAATGTAGTCCTCGTAGTAGTAAGACACGAAATCAGTTAAACGGGAATAGCGTGGGTGGATAAGTTGAGCTATTTTCGTAGGCAAACGAAGACAAAAATAAGCCGACAACAGACGAATCAATGAAGGTGCACCTAGTCCAGTTTCGGGTAAATGAAAAAAAGCCCTGCGCATGACATTTATAGCAGAAGTGATAGTGTTCGAAATGGGGTTCACTTTTACACCTTAAGGAGACTCGACGCCATCACCACGGAAGAATAAAGTATTTATTTACCCATTTTATGAAATGATGAGAAATTAACACAACAAACATATTACAAAGATAATACCTTGCAAGTTCAAAATGAATGTTATTTTTTTAAAGCGATAGAAAATGTGGGCTTACAAGTCAATCAATCCGATCGGTAATGTTGTCATTATATTGGAAGAATAGCGTTGATTTTGCCCCATAAATTACAACGTCTCCAGACTACAGACTGGCAAAGTATTATTCGTTCAAATTCATCAGCAAAAATAACTAGTCGTCTTTAACAATTGTATTAATAGCTTTACCTTAGTCGTTGCAAGATGTCAACTTTATGTTTGGCAGAACGGGTCTCCATTAGACTACACAATTGTCTTAACCTCTTGCCCTGTCGGTGCCGGCACTTCAAGACAAGAGATTTGGCGACAGATTGAAAAAAGTAATACAAATGTTGCGGTCAGAGTATCAAGTAGGAAAATAACTGACTGAAACTCAGACAAAATTTAAACTGGAAACTAAACTCCACTAACGATTGCAAATATAACACAGGATATATCTTGCCAGATACGAGAGATGACCAAGAAATGTTTGCGACGTAGAACGTTACCAAAGTCCTGAACAGAAAGGTTTAAGAGCCCGGATAGACGGAGCTGTTCTAAGCACTCTTCTGAATTTTCAGTAAATTTCATCGCTTTTTTGTTAAAGAAACGTTGTAGTAAGTTGCAGATCGTGAATTAGGCTTCCTATATTATCGCTTATACTTCTCAGCTGATGGGTAGTTTTTGAATTTTCAATTATAATTGAACCTACATATTTAAAGTTACGCCCAGTCACCAGCGGTGACTTCTGTAAATAATCCCCGAATTTCATTCAGGTACCAGCCAGGTTCTATGCACATGATCAAGGACTTCAAGTTAGGCAACTCCAAGAGTACTTTCAGTACCGATCTCACACAAACCCTTCGGAATCAAAGTCCATTGTCAATTGCTTACGATACAGAACCACTTCATGCGCATGGCTAATGCTTTTATGCGTCAAATAACTATTTCAATTCTGTGCACGAGGAACGAGGCGAGCGTCCAGGCTACAAAAAACGGCATTGCAACAAGTTTTCCCTCCGGTTCAAGTCACATATGCGGTAGCCAATTTTCCCACACAACGATAACAGATCGACTGTCGTAATGTGCTCACATGTGCAGGTGATTTTGACTGAAAGGAATTAATAAGGTTGTCTGTATCAAAAAGAACACTAAAAACAGAATTCACGTAATTCTTGACCCACCTTAGCATCTCCCATTTACCTTTAAGCACTGCAACAGCAATTTAATAAACTAAAACGTTTTTTAACGGACGCTCAAAAGTAGTCTCGAACACCAAATCTACGCATCAGGGTTCTAAATAGTGACCCTGAATAGACCTGCATCACCAGGGCTTGCCTAAAAATAGGAGCTTACAAAGAATACATTCTGTGGAAATTCTACGAGACCACCCTAGATAAAGTACTCTGAAATAAGTGCAAGAAGTACATGACGATTTGAAGTTAAGGACGAGTTGCACAACGCACGATCAACTAACGAGGCAGTGCCTATGCTTGACGAAATGAGGGGGGAACGCCGAGGGCATTTTATCCAGTGAGCCGATATAAGACCTGTCGTGAACTGACCGGCAATATTGCTTGTTCTGTGACCACGCAGCGTCCCTAATGTGTCCAATTGATCCTTAAACTAAAAGTAACACTTGAAACATGTGAAAAAAATGTTTTTTACTGATATTTCAGGAGGCTTTGTGAAATTGTCTCTGAGGCCTGCTGTATGGCGGTGCATTCACTTAACGGACCTCACATCTGGCAGGACCCCAAGTTGATTTGCGTACAGCCACTGAGTTAACGCGCATAACAGCGTAAATTTATGCGATCAAGTAAGCAATTTATGAAGTCAAAATCTGTGCAGTCAGGTATGGAGGCGAAATACAACTTGCGGCGATACAAATGCAACGAGATTTGTAACATGTTAAGGGGCCACCCTACCACCGAATATACTTAACAGGTCGTGGTAAGGTAACATGCCCATTATTTCGAAGAAGCTGTGGCACGTCCTAGAAAGGGTTACCTTTGGGTTAAATGCTCGATGTCAGTAAACCAAAAGCACACCTACGGCAGAATCGCAAATACGAATGATATTCTGGAAGTATAATTGGAAGAATTACGGGTATCTGACTAGATTTGAGCAAGATCCTTTGTAAACTTCTACTGGAAACTAAGGTATTGCGTATCTGACTCGCGAAACCGAGACAGACTCATCCGCTAAATGCCCTCTTAATCGACTTTTTTCATGCAATAGATTAAGTCTTACCGTATTACTAGATACAAGCAAATCTACAAGCCGCATGTGTACGCACATTTCAAGGTTGGATCGAAGGGAGCTCCGCCCATTTTCGCACAAACAGCGTCAACAATAGATAGCAGGAGCTAGCAACACTGCACTTCCAGTTTATTCATGTGAGCGTTTTGTCTCATTTAAGAGAGAAACTAGATAGTCGATCTGGCGTTGTTTGAGTCTTTTCCATACATCCAAAGAAATAGCGCACAATATATCTAAGGAATGATTGGCTGCATTCAACAAAAAAGCACCTAAGATGATTTACCTTAAATATATTAATGAGGTAATGAATGTTTAAACAAGTATGAAGTCTCGAAAACGTCGTGAAGGAAAGTGGGGCAAAGCTACAATATCAAGATTAGGACATTAGCATCGTGGTCCATGAAAGCATTTACATCCACTGCTGATTTCACGAAAAGTGGTCCTCACCATCCGTAATTCGAATAAATGCCAAACACTAAATGCTAACACAGAACTACTCACTGAACACCGGTTCCTACTCAGTTTACTTTACTTGAAGCACCAATGTTACCTCGTCCCTAAGTTAGCATCAGTTTTTGACAGATAATTGTTATAATCCTCGATCAAAAACCGTCTTACATCACACACCAGAGTAGGAATATGGAGAAGCTCTGAAAAAGACTAAACGATATGACCTGTTTTTATCCATTCAGAAACATTAGGTACTATCGTAATTAATTAGTTGATTAGTAGTGTAGTTGCGACAAAGTAATTAATTAATTCTAATCAGGGTATACCGAAACGGCAACTTGGACCAGCTCAATTGGATTCTAGCGTTGGACTTTGAATTGATGGGGAAAAACGGACAAGATCTGGCGGATGACAACGCTGGCAAGTAATTTGATTCGAAGGTTTTGCTAATCGAGAAACTCAAGCGCCTGGCCCAGTAGGCGTCGCAATTCCCACGTGGGAAATCCACAACGGTCAATTTGGTGATGACTCACCTCTGACTCGAGGGCCCGTGCGTCCTCCCCGTCCGTGGGGAGATGATGGCGTGCCGGTCGTGTGTTCGCTTCCCCTCGAGTGGTCCGCCAGATGTGGCCGTAAAAACTGATTGGAAGCGTAAGAAGTACGCACGCGCACCTACACGACCTTTTGGCTTAGCGTTTTAAATTCAATTTATTAAAGCAGGTGGCGACCCATAGCATGTAAGGAACACCCGTAAAATGTGACACTGATTGAGGATAGAAGTTCCAATTATCGTACCGTGCAAAACCTGAAGACATCTAAAGATCCAATATAAAGAGCTGTATTCACTTTCTCTGAACTTCTTAGCTGCTACCATCACAAATAATAAAGCACTTTGCAATTGAGTGGAAGACGACCTACCGCTTGGTAGTGTCAATGGGACTGTGCACATTACACACATGATATCAAACTAGTGCAAGGTTATTTGGCAAAGTGAAAAGAAGTTCAGAAACCTAAGCCAGCCGATACGAGGTGACAGCGACCACTACAGCCACCGGGAAATTTATACATTGCCAAGGTTTGGAGGAAACATGATTAGTCTTAGAAGAGATAATAAGTATATTTACTCATGTAATATAGAAAACATCGAACGAGACAAGAACGCATTACAGAGAAGCCGTCCCGTTGAAAAAGAGTCAAAGAATACTTAAACGACCGCATTGTCTGATTGGCTGGTTGGAGAGGCGTTGGCGGTGGAAGTGGTCGTCGAGGCAGTCGCGATACCGCCTGTGCCAACAATCAAAGAAGGCTCCTCAGTAGATGACCCTGCCGACGATGAAGAAAGAACCTGGGGTACGGAATTCCCCAGCTGAGCAACGGTTGCAATAGGTGGTGGGCTTGCGCTGAACGCGTTTGTGGGCGGTGGCATTTCCGAGTGTATCGATCCACCAAGAGAAGAGAAAGAAGTTGACTTGCATGACAGCGTCGACGTGGGTGCATGAGTGTTGTGACGACGACTCCGTTTCCCCACGTTATGTTGGTAGGAGGGTGGGCGTTGCTGATGATGGGGGAAGTCGATCTGTGAGGTAGCCAGGGATGCGTGGCTAGTCATGAAGGGCACCATGACTGGGTGCTTAAGCAATAAACGTGAACCTTGAAGACTGTTTTCGAGAAGACCGGTGTGGCTAGATGGAGTGACTCGTCCGGAAAGCGGGGTAAACTGAGGCACATAGGCGAGTGTCCCATCTGGCAGCATTACAGCAGTTGTGTGGCCGACTTCAGGAACCACCATGCTGCACACGGGCACACCGTTCTCGTCGTAGAGGATACGAGACTCCGACTGACGCATTGTGGCCGTAGAAATTTCGTCATCGACAAGGGGCAACTGACAATCAACAGCGGGTATGTAAGTAGACATCACAGCTCTTTCATTCCTACTGCTCCTCAAGACAGTGTCTGGCTTTCCGGTCTTCTTGTTGAGAGCTCCATACAGCCAATGTCTTCGGCGGCAAGTAAAAATAATCACCACGAGAAAAACAAGTAGAATGAATAAAACGGCACCAACAATCGAACTGATGATAAGCTCCCGCAAACCAAGCTGTTCAGGTGCCACTGGGGCGGTGTGCGAGATGTTATGTTTGGCATTAGTGAGGCTTGCGGGTGTGGTGACGGTGGACGCGGTAGGTTTGGTGCCAGGTGGAGTACAGACTCGAGATGCCGAGGTTATTAATTCAGGCTGGGTAGGCAGAACATCAGAACGAAGCCAACCGGCAGGGAGACATGGAAGTCGCGGTACCTGCTGAATTTCAACTTTTACCAATCTTTGACACCGAGCCCAATCAATTGGCGGGAGAAGAGGAACCCACTGACCCAGATCAACATCAATATGATTTAAATAAAGATGACTCAGAGAGGGAGGGCAGCCGGAAGAGAGCCACCATTCAGTAGATTCGCCACGAACATTTCGCATTAGGGGGTTCATCGAGAGATCAAGGTGATTCAGATTGGCCAAAGAAATGCTGAAGCTGAAATATGCATTTTGTAAGCCGAGAAGATTTAGCAGATTCCCGGACAAATCTAGTCGTTTCAAGCTAGTGAGTCCCTCGAACACATCCGATGAAAGGCTAGAAAGTCTGTTATTTGCCAGAGACAGGTTTTCCAGAAAGGGGAACAAATCAAAGGTACCTGGGCCTAGGTAAGTCAGAGTGTTGTTGGCCAAACTGAGGGAAGTAAGACGGCTGGGGGACGAGTTCTTTTTTAGCTTTGGAAACCCCCAACGTACGAATTCCAGGCGCTCGATCCGGTTACTCTCGAGATTTAGCGTCACCAGTTGAGGTAGGTTTAAAAATACTGATACTCCGAATCCGAGGTTACTCAGATGATAATTATGTCGCAGGTGAATTTCAGTGAGGGCTTTTAAGGCCAATCTGTCAAAAAGACCAGATTCCAGTCTCTCAAGCATCGTGTTTTCAATAATAAGAATCTCCAGTGTTGCACTTTGGGAAGCAAAGAGAGACTTAAAATCCTCTGATTTTAGAGAAGTCAGGCTGCCGCCGGATATGGACAGACGGTGCAGCTGGGCCGTGCATGGTCGTTTTGGTGATGGAGGGGGCCAACTTTTCGGAAACAGCTTGACAGATAAATCTGCCCATTTGGATAAACACGTGTCCGCTACGGGCCATCGATGACTTGAATTGGAATTGGAAGAAATCTGTACCTTTCCGGGGAAGTGGCAATGGACGGGAGAGGGAAAATCCGGGGGAAATAGACAACACTGGGCAACCTCCTCCGTGGGACAGTGACATCCGGATGGGCAAAGTACAGATGCACTGGAAAATGCGAGACTAGATAGCAGCGAACTTAGTGCGAACAAGAAATTCGACATCTTCTCATTTTGTTTCACTTAGACGGGCCACGAGGCGCCACAGCGCACAAAACTGGCGCGCACCCAAACGAGTGAACAAATGCGAAACTCGGTATACGCGTCACGCATGGGTGCACACATGTACCCGCCAAGTAAATAACCAACCAATAATAAAGAGGCACGTTGTCATTGGTTAATAGAAAAGCCAATAAAACCGATGACATTGTCAATGATGAACCCAAGGAAGTCTGTGATAATTACGTCAGTTCGATATATACGGCTTTTGAGGAAGCAATGGGGTTGTGTTGACTATGAGTTAAAATATGAACGTTAACACTGTGTAGAAAAGCTACTACCCGGAACTCGACCAGGTGACGCTTTGAAATAAATTTAACACATCTCGGAGGCCAAAAGAAGAGATACTTGAACAGGGTTTGTACACTATACCACGTAATAGCATGTGAAATAAAAGTGAGATGACTACATACAAAGTGACCTGTCGACTTCATTTAAACCTAGTTGTGAGAAATAAAAAAAATCAGCACAACGCAAGTCACTAGTCTGGGTTATTTTTACCGAACCAATGTATGACTCCATAAACTGCTTATAATCACTAAGAACAAAATGGATGTCAGGCAATAAGAGCAGAATGTCGCTTGAATGAATGCGTTACACGGTTAAAAAATGGATCAGTCTAGAGAATTAAAAAGAACTATTTTTAATTAGAAAAGTAAAAAAATGTTCCAGCAATGAGAATCTGATGAGCCCTAGGTAATGCAATTTAACTTCAAAAAAAAATCCAGAAATCGCCAAAATGGCGGAGTTAAAAGGTTGAACATTTAGGTAAATCTGAATAAGACCCAAACCGATGACAAGTGGTTTGCTTTCATAAACTAAGGCCTCAAAATTCTGGATTCGTGCACACTTTTGACGAGGTCGGGACTAATTGACGGACAAAGATCACCGTCGCGGAGCACTTCAAGGTAGACAAACGATAACCATTAAAAAGGGACTTCTAGATATCAGTGCATACAGAAGAAATGACACAAACACCAGGAATCCATCAACAAACGTCACTACGACCATTTAGGAGTACGCTCACACGACTGAAACGAACATCTGCATAACCTAAGTTAAAATTGGGTAGAAAAGCCAGTTTGCAGATCCATTAAGGCAGCGTAAATCGAAGACAAAGTCAATACTTAGCGACATTGCTATACAAAAACCAATTGTAGATGTAAACACAAGTTCCCTCCATTATAACTAGCCAATTTTCAATTTTTCATAATCCCGAACTCAATAAAATTATAGTCTACGACAAATACTTCAACGAACTTCAAAGATTTCACGTGGAAATACAGAAAAAAGTCAACGGTAGGCCAACAGGAAGGATTTAGCTTTCCGTCGAGACAACGGCCGGCAGCCGGTTGCATGAAAATATCCTAAGTACCGAATTTCATTGACCGTGACATATTGGTGAAGTTCCCTCCACTTCGAAATCCATACAGAATTTATCACTTTCTCCGACCTCAGGAAATGTGTTGATTGGTGGCAGGTCATCTCAGGTGATTATATTCAAATGGCAGCAAATGGCTTTCCTCAGGCCGACAGACCAGATCTTATTTCATTCTTTACGAGGGGCAGGTAGTCAAATGCCGTGTAATATCTCTTATTCAAAATCTGTGAGGTGTTTCTATTGAAAAAAATCAAACATTTAATTGACTTAGATTTATACGCACGTAGTGGGCAAGCACCTCCCGAATTCGCCCGAATCATCTAAATCTAGAATTTAAATAAGAGCCTTCAACAATGGGTTTTCGTCGACAAATAATGCACTTTTATAAGAATATTTAGGCCGAAATAATGCAAAAAAAGCTCACAGAGGGAGAGAAAGGAAGTAAGCTTAACTCATACTCCATAACAGCTTCAATGACTGGTAATTTCAAACCGCTACACTACCCAGAGCCAATTAATCGCAGTAAACGGAATAATTACGATTGACGACTAAAAATTTTGAATTCATTATTTCCTCTGAAGCCCGGTTCAGTGAACCCCATACAGAACTGAAATTTGTATTGAACCGGAAAGCCCGTCGATTGGTTATTCACACGGGACAAACAACGAACCAGATACAGGGCGCTCAGAGCATTTTCGATAAACGACCACGACTCTGGCCCCAGAATACTGGCCATGGGATGACAAGCTCAGAAATTGCTGACATGATCAACAAACGGAAAACTAGGAGGAAAACGAAAATGCGCTTATGAAGCAAAAATCCTCCGCCTTGTCACAGACTGCTTTGTTTACATGGGTGAGTTTATTGCATAGCCCGTGATGTCCAACTACCGTCACAGTTGACAACATATCACGATGACGCAGTGAACAGATTTTCGATTTTTGACATGGTTTATGAGTGATTTGCATTAAATAAGAAGTTCTAGAGAAAAAAACCACAGATAAAGAAGATATTTCACGACACGTAACAGCTTCAGGTAAGCGCCTTTACAGGTGGAATTGATGCACCAAGTAGTGACACTCAGGTTCGTAGAGTGCACCCACAAAACCAACTAACTTACAAAGGCCGCAGTTTTTGAAAGAGAGCTTGCGGTTGGGTTTGCCGAGGGCGCGACAGACCCAGTCTGGAAGTTCAACCGCGCGGGCCCAGAAATCGGATGATCGCGAGGCCCAGTAGGGGCATGGGGAACAGCCTTGGTCCGAGCGAACAGCCCACCGGCGCCCGCGCAGCCTGCCGCCGAGCCTCCTGCTGCCTGGTGCCGCATGCGAAAGGCCAGACTGCGGGAGGGGGTGGGCTGCTTCGGAAGAGGAGACGTCACGTGCTGCGCGACTGGCGCCTTCGCCTCGGACAGACCGCGGGCCTGGTGGGGATCCGGAGTCCTGAGTGGTGCCCCGGTGTTTAATGGCGCTGAGACGTCGTCGCCGTCCACACAAATCTGAAAACCCTACACACGAAAAGCAAACGTAGGCCAAAATGCCACACATCCAAATAAAAATTACATCTTGAGCAAATGCGAAACATGGGAGATCAACGGATTGTACCAGCATAGGTTAATTTAAGATCTCAACAGCGATGGTCATGGCACGCATGCGTTTTTTTGAGTTGTTTGATTTGCCGGAGTAACGCTGCTTAAGAACTGCGGCCAGTGTCTTTATTGACATTAGCTCCGCAGTTGAGAATAGGCGTTAAATGCTATAAAAGGGAATAGAAAAGTCCGCGTTCAAAACGGCATGGGTTATTAGAATACGTCAGAAACAAAAAACATTAAGGTGCATTAACAAAGCTCGTCGAGTAATAAATTAAGAGTTCAGAAAACATTGATTCGACAATCCTATAGAACAATATTTAAATCGTCCCAGTTTCTATGTGATAGGCAAACCTGTACAGACCAGAAGACTGTGATGGGTTCTCCCAAAAAACAAGATCGGGTAGGTGCAAACACGGGTCCTTAAGATTCGGGGACTCGGCAACACGACAAATCAAGATTATTCCACACCAGTCTTTTAGAGAAGAAAAAGATTAGCTCAGAGCGAAGTATGAGAAAGTGCATATGATCCTCGTATTGATGTGAGAAGCAGCAAGTAAAATAAAGAACGGGAAACAGCTGAGTGCCGATCAGATCGCATTTTGCGACCGAAAAAACAAGAACACTTATACCACAATAGGTCAGGAAAGGAGAAACCATTTGCTCACTGCAACTACCCCGAAACGCTGAAATCAAACTCTCAATCACGACATCCTATCTCTGCTACACAGATTCTCAAACACTAACCACTATGGTATAGCCATGGAGTGTTGTCTTGGTTACCACCTATGATCCATTGCAGGGTGAATCATAATACGTTCCTATACAGATTGTGACAGCACAGTCAGGTAACAATAGCATGTGCGAGTTCAAATTTCAAAACCACATGCACTTGAGCATGGTTGGTGCTATATGTAGAGGAAAGCCACAAAAGTATAATTATTTTTTTAGATTTGGTCGGCGTACTGTGGTGCGTGCAAGCGAACGCTCTCAACGTTCTCAAAGAGTGATTTATTAAAGCGTTTTATGTGTCTATTGGCTCTAATTCAATTCAACCGTGTTCTTCTGTAAAGAACTTAAGTACTTAAGGGCAACAGAACCTGACGAAATGATATTTCCACTTATATGACCCAAAATTGCCGATTTAAAAAAAAATATCATTAGTGACACCGATAAGAATGCCTAATTTACGCCACTAGAAAGCGAAATGGTAAGATTGAATTCTATATCGACACCATTAAAAATTTGAACGCTACAATCGACATTTTGGAATTGTTTATTGAATCCAGCCGCACCTGCACTTTCGAGGAAGTTAATCCAAAGACATCGTCACAGTGGATGAATACACATATTATTACATCCCTTAAGGTTTCAACACATTTTTGAGCCCATAAGTGTGATCGTGGTCAAGGGGACGACAACTACAGCGTGTTTTAGGCGTTTACCAGTACACGCGCCAGTGTAAATTTGTTGACCGTAGGACAAAAATATCCGTGAAGTTGACTGTCAACCATGTGAACGTATCTAGAAAAAGTCACACACAACAAGCCTAAATTGGGAGAGCGCGGGGGAAGGATTTGGGAGTCATGACATTTGAAAGGAAGAGGGACGTTCGAGGCGATGAGGGAAATCAATAGGACGAATGACAGAGACTTTCCAAGTTAACAAAGTAAGTAACATTCCGTTATAAAAAAAACTTCTATAGCATTCAGGCCAGCATCATAGTCTATGGTGATATGAGCAAACCAATATAGATGATTGGTCGAAATAAAAGCTAGCCCGATTCCAGCACACAAAAGACGCTCAAACTAGTTATACCTTTATGATGAACTGCTGGAATTTTAAGGGAATGTCAGCTACGTCTGAACAGAACATTTTCCCGAGAGGATAAATAACTTAAGTAGTTATGTCAAATTTTAAAAAAGCGCTAACAATTCCCAAATCAATAGCCAGGTGGCTAAAACGAAGAGTTCGAAACCGCGGCGTAGTGTAAAGCGCATGACATTTACTTTTAGTTACCGTGACTTTGGATGCAGAGAGGTCAGAGATGCGATTCCCACGTACTTTTGCAACAGCAATAAGGGCAGCAAAAACCTGAGTAAAGTTTTGTTGTGTGCAACGCACAGATAAATCCGATTTAATTTTTGCGTGTTCTCAAAGATGAAAAACATAAGCCTTAGCATTGGATGGGTGGGCACTGAAGTTACACCTATGCCTAAGAACATTAATCACAAAGGCCGTAAGTAAAGTAACTACCGGTCCACAAGACCAACGTTCACAAAGCACCTTTCAATTGCAAATTAAATTGCGTATCTTAAGTGGCAACCAGTAGACTAATGGAACACGAATTCGACGGTTTCGTGGAAAATCGAAGGGCCTATTGCGAATCATTTCAGACAAAGCGCCCGAAGAGATGCTGACGAATTTGGCATGCAGTGAAAGGGCGATTTCCGTGGATTACTGTTAGGGAATTTCTTCGTTCAGTATGAGCAAAATATACGAAAATATAGGTTTAGCAGGGTGTGGTTGTAGGGGAGGGTCATTTTTCAGCGACAACAACTATCTTCATTAAAATCAACACATCGTAGAAACGAAGAGATCACAAATTAAAAAGTGGTTACACTAAGGGTCAAGGAACCATAAAAATGATGTGTTTTGAATGGGACCAAAAAGAAGCTTGGCGTTTTTAATTTACAAATTAACCAAATACTTACACAGCATAGACACAGGTGTTGGATAAAAGAAGGGCGAAATGTTTAATTTAGAAGCATACTTGAGCCACACGTTGACTAACAATTTCCTCCAGAACCTGCTGCGCAGACAGAGGGTGACGGGAATAAGCAAGGCCTGGAAAAGTCTGAACACTAGAAAGGAAGGAAGGAAGCAGAGCAACAAATTAATCGAAGAAGAATGTTACCTGCTTGCTTCAGGGAGGTGTGAATACAAATTTACAAAAGCCTCTCACTTAGTCCCTGTGTCAGGTCGCAGTCACTAATCTGCACATTAGCGCCAAAATGCAGTTGTAGAATCACCAACAGCATCTTCAAAGCACACACCACCACAAACTAATGACCAGTCCGGGTTATGCCCTCCATGCTCTCATTGAGCCACGCTTAATCTGGGTGCCTGCGACGACTACGCATCGAAGAAGCCATTGCAACCCTTACACATAACGGCAGCAGCCAGAAGGAGCATGAGAAAACACGATTTATTTGTTTCTGCATTAGTCACCAGACAAACGCGGTGGTATACCAACTACTTCTCGGGGGTAATTTTGAGTGGAGTGACATTACAGTCCAGTGACAAGAGTATGCTTATCTGCATGCGCGTAGAGTAAGCAGCCGAAATCGTGTGGGTGTGAATTAAATAGATAAGGTAATGTGAACTAAATAAGAGAAGGGAACTTGCAAGAAAATAACTTAAACAGGCAATTAAAGCCGAGTACAATTTGTTACACTGCTAAGCAAAAGCTGTCGGCTGTGTAACATTTAATAGAGAAGAAAAATAATTAAAATTTACAATTCCTTGCTAAATGAAATTCATATTTACGCTTAATCGCAAAATAAACGTCTTGGTAAAGGTGTACTCATTCACTCTACA
Organism: Mesocestoides corti; assembly: GCA_900604375.1. Lineage (NCBI taxonomy): Eukaryota > Metazoa > Platyhelminthes > Cestoda > Cyclophyllidea > Mesocestoididae > Mesocestoides > Mesocestoides corti. The sequence continues at coordinate 54,865 of UXSR01005310.1, read as the reverse complement.
TTATCTTCAAAAGTCAAGCAAAATTTATCAATCAATATTAATTCTACAAATAGACATCAACATGTGTAAAGTGCATGTGACAACAAAAAGGTTGTACAAAAAGCGTATTATTAGTAATTCATGATCATTCAATGCCAAGGGGATTAACAACGAGAACACTGTTATCAACGATTTATTGGCAACCCAGAAGAAGGTCAAATTTTAATCCTCTAACCACACAAAAGTTAAGTGTACATAAAAGGGGGAGAGCGGAGAGTGATAAACAATAAACCTGATTCCTTATCCTATCCCTGGAGCAACCGAATTACGCAATCAGAACAAGTTAGGCGAAGAGACCCTGTCGTACTCTACGTATCTGCACACCCCATGGCCAAAAGAACAAGCATTCGAAAATTTAGATAACCACACGAAATGGTACCTGCCGTAATGTGTATGGGGTTAGAATTACCTTTGAAAGCATCATTTCGAATGAAAAATTGTTGGAAATACAAATTGTGCATTTTTTGAGCAAGTTTATGGATCATTTTAATCGAAAATTACAAGCTGAATATCACTCGAAAGCGTCAAACACACAAAAGCCTAACACTGATTACATTGTGGTTCGATAGCCATTACTGAAGATCAAATAAAACATCAGCTATTAGACTTTTGATGATACCTACAAAGTGCACTTCGAGACTTGATACTTACTTGAAGTGTTTCTTCCACTCATCTTCTGACATTGTAATTAGAACAACGCGGTACTCATGAACCATGTAGTCCTCGCCTAGGAGGCTTGTGGGCGCCGGAAAGAAGTCAGTTGTAAGAGGTAGTAATGCGGGCATAGTCAGCGACTTCCAGTCAACACCTAGGGATGCAGGCCGTGAACAGTTGTGTGGTAAGGTTGACATCTAATTTACGCCTACGTGCCCCGAAACCAGAGATGAATACGAAAAAACCACATGATAAAGTAAAATGGTATTCCAAACGAATGCCAATGCAGTACGCAGCAAGTTCAGTTCGCGTTCCAAGTTCTCATGAACTATCGCTAAGTTTACAATTAGTGGCTGCTGCAGCTATTTACGTAGAAAGCGTCTGAAGTAAACCGAGTCAGAATAAATTGTAAAATTCGAATTCAGTCATTTGTATTGTTTTTTCAGGTCGCATCTGGGGCAGATGTTGAGCTCCCAACGCGTTAACAGACCCGTGCATTTGAATTTTACCCTAAAATTAACTCGGAGGTTGAAACATGCAAAGTGAGCCTCAACATAGGTGACTTAAATCAAAACGTTCTCACTATTGCAGTTCTTTTCACACAAAAACTTGACTACTGAAGAGTAAAGAAGATGCAAACTCACCAACTGGTTTTAACATGTCCCTCAAAAGAACTGAAATAAAAAAGACGAAATTCATCAGGAAATTATCAAAACAAAGTCTCACGTAAAAGAGCCTCCAGTGAATACTGACAGGGATAAACAACACACGCCCATTCCCCCTGTTCGTCTCTGTGAGCCAGCGAACAATGATGTGGGCTGGGATTATTTAGCACAGCTACACACCCAGCTACTTCAGTAACTTCAAATGGAGAAGAAACTAACGAGTTGCGGAGACAAAGACGGACCATGACCTGAGATACTTACAGCACGTGGCGTTTGTCGCACAAAAGTGAAGGGGGCTCCTTGGGTAAGCCAGACAAATCGCATTACAAGACTCGATTTCACATTATTTATTCTCCTTCAATAACCAACAGCGTGGTCATTTTAAAGGAGCTCCATTTGATTAGACTTTGACCGCATCACACGATCAATAGTAATAAGTGACCTTCTGTTTTGCCACAAATGACGTAGCATTTAACTCCAATTGAATTACGCACTCTGGTGACGCGACGGTGTTGTGCTGGTTACATAGCAGTCAATTTGGTAGCTGGAGGGGAAGGCCATCTCCGGGTTCGCGGGCGCAGACAGGGAGGGGCTCGAGTCGCGTGCGCTGTCCACAAACACAGCGCTCGGGGACTCGGCGACCTCCCTCAACGATTGCCACGACTCGCTACTAGTAAACTTCTCCGGCGGCTCGGTAAATGGCAGCGGGGGCTGGTTGCCGGCTGCAAAAATACAACACACAATGACATTCTGTTAACAATGCATAAAATAGTTCCCCGCTGAAAACGACACTAATGCGTTGAATCAGGGCTGTCGACGGCACAAGGGAAATAGCTGGGGCCGCAAAAGAGGAATACGAATGTAAAATACAAAGGTAACAGCAGCATTGTGTCATGACGGTTGTCGGCTAACAGTTGATCGATTCCGAAAGAAATACACCACTTCATCAAATTGTGCTAGAAAACGAGTTAACGATTTCACGACACGTAAGTCGTTAGAGAAGATAGATTTAGTCGGGATCTGGATCAACAACAATAATAAAAATTAGTAACCGAGTAAAGAAGACTTTATGCTAAAGCCGTCTCTTTGCACCCCAAATTAATGAAATTGCCTTTCAAACTAAGGCGCCATGCTCAACCCGTTTAGGTAAATAAGGGACAACTTGTAGACGCGAGAACGCTTTCCAGCCTTGTGGTGGCAGCGTTTTAGGTACACAGAGATTTTTAAAAAATTGCGAAAAGTAAATCTACTCCGGTGAGGCATTACCTAGGTTCTGATGACCTTTAAGCGTAATGTGCACGTGGGCTGAAGAGGCGTGACCGACCTAGGAATACGGAGGGCGGTAGGGACAGAACGGCACGTAGTGGGAGGGCCTGAATCGAGAACTGGTGGTCAAAAATGATCCCCTTTAGTAAACTATTTAACAGGTGCCCAATAATCATTTTCTCGCTTGACGCGCGCTGGGAAGTGGGGTAGAGTAGTTAATTTGAATAAGCCTTTCAGTTTTACCCCCAGAGCATCCGGTACTCCTTTACGTCATTATCGAATGCTAGGGTCAAAGTGGATCGCTGACCTTTGCAACTACCCGTCCGTTTCCCCAATTTCATCAAAAAAGTTTCCTGTAAGAAAACTAGTTGGGAGGGATTTTTGACGCAACTAGGAACTACAAACCAGGATTAATTTCTTCATACAGGTTTGGAAGTACAATTGGTTTCTTAAAAAAAAGCATTATATTGGAGCAGATACATTAAACGGTGCCGCCAGTTCAAATAAAAACACAGAAATGTCAATGGAAGCACTTCTGACTGCTTTTAGATTAGTTACGTAGGTTACAACGCTTATAAACTCCTTTTCTAAATGGAGCTATATTTCGCATATAGTACTCTTTATATCAATCTGCAGTACTTGATAATGTGGTGAATGGTCAGTAGATAGGAAATCGCAGGAACTCAACAAGAAGTCCATCGATGTCATGGGGAGGAAGTTAACAGGAGAAAATCAAGTTCAATACATTTTTTTTCGACTTTGCATACCAACCACTCCGTTGAAAAAGCAGCAAAAAACTGATAAACTTACAAGCACACGATTCTTCGTTCACAACAACAACACTAGTGACCGAGAGACATTGGCTCGAAACTTTGCGTCCACTTGACGAACTAGTGTCCCTAAATAGAGGAGGCAAGGAGAAAGGCAATATCGCCTAGTATCAGTAGAAAATACATGTCAGACTGAAGAACCAACCCAACACGTGGCATTATGCTATTTAACATGTAGTACAGGATCAGCACAATTAATGCCCTTTGATGAATCTAACATGTACTAAAACTACCTTACGTCAGAACTTCAAGAAATGCCATTTTCGTATTTACCGCAATAAAGCCTACAGACGTTTTTCATGCCAGTAGTTCATTGTCAGGGTTTGAAGTTGACGCTGCAACGCGCATTAGCATAAGATGCTATCCGAAGGAAAGCGTTAATGCAAAACACACGTGCGTGCACACAACCAAGCCATCATTCTGGAAACGACACAAGAAATTCTGATGAGACTGGCCGCTGCGTGAAAGTGCCACAGAGTAGCCGGTGGCCTCCGTGGAAGCAAATAACGTTGTCCGTGGAAGCAAAAATATCTTTTAATAAAATATGGCTAGGGATGTTTATGATACACTTAAAAATGCAACTTCTTCAGAAGTGCACACGTTTCTGCAAAGTCGCTGACTTTAAATCAAGTACCAATAATTACGTATCATTTTTAAAGAGCGTATGGTTAACCTTTCATTATAACTGCAAACGCTTAGGCGAGGCCGAGTTCACAAAGAGCAACGTGGCCAACGACAATTAATGTGAAACTGAGTAGTCAAAAAGATATTAACTTAACAGGCAAGATTGGAATTGGTTAACCGGTGGTTTCAGAAAAAAACGTGTGATGGGCAGATTGGAGAGCATGGTTACCGTCTTTTGGAGGTAGTGGATTAACACATATCTATGTAAAATGGAGCGTTTTGCAAGGTTTAATGACAGTAAGATGGAAAAGTAGTGCACCAGCAGCGTGCTTCCTTGGTAAATAAAGCACAAAGCATCAAAACGTACATGTTACGATCACAAGGCCCGCGTAAGTAGGCCGATGAATAGGGATGTCGAAGGGTTTCCACACGCTGTCGCTGGTGACGTATCTTAGGGCCCGAGTCTTTGAGAAGAGTAAGTAGAACGTGGCGATGAAAGGCGAAGTAGGCGTGCCAGATCTGATATACAGGCAAAAAACAAACTAGCTGAAAAAAGACCTGAGTCTCTTCAAAAAAAACATAATTTTAGTCACATCAAGCCATCAAATTATGATGAGTTGCTAAATGGACGTAGAACAAGATAGCTATGACATTTTGGCTAGAGGTTATATATGGACGTGAGCATAGGGCCTTAAATCAGTTACATTGGATTAAGCTAAGACCAAGGCTAAAGTATTCCTACTTAGTTTAAGTAACTAGCAATTCGCCTAGCATTAAAGGGTTAAGGTCGATAGAGTATCGGTTTGTCCAAAAAACGACCCGAGTGGAACTAATCGTAGGTTCCGTCAAATGTACTGGGTTAGCGATCAGTAGAAATGGCCAAGTGTCGCAAAAATGTAAAGATCAGTTTTAAGCAAAACCAAAATAGACAAATGGCGGTCTTAACAGTGACTTCAACTTGAAAGACTCTGCCAGCTTGATTTTGATTAAACGCACCGGATTTTCCTCTGTGGAGTTAGAATCGCAAAAATAGCAAGCACAAAAGTTGAGAAATTCCGAAATCTCAAAGAGTGATGCTCGCAAATACGATCAAGGGCACTTTAAACTCAATGGGTAAAAATAAGAACGAGTCTGATGTGATCGTGTCAGAGTAAAATTTAGTGGATGCATCCCATAAACTGGGGCCAAAGCTTATCGTTTGTGTTAACACCGAGTCTTCCATTAGCGTTTCTTTGGAGTGTGGAGTAATATCCGAGTGTTAGATAAGTCTTCGAAAACTAATTACACGCCTTATTCTCGAATCAGAGAAGGCATTTAAGGGCTAGTTTAGCACTAAACAAACAAAAAGTTGCTTCTAAACAAGTTGCCGACGTTAAATCCCGGAGTGAAGCTATGTGAATGCTGGACTTTGTTGGGATAAAACTATCTACTGATCTCTACCTGCCTATCCACCAAATTCGTTTTCAGAGAAGGCTTGGGGTCGTGATTAAGCCAGGTGTTTCATTAAGACAAATCAACCATCAAATTATAGGCTGGATGAATAAGAAGAACCTTTAACTACCATTCACGTAAACATGCGATTATCCCTGGCTCTGGCAGTGGCCACAAATTGGAACTGAATTCATTCACGTTGAAATACTGCCTACAATTATCGAGGTTAGTCGCAGCGAAATATTTAGAAATAATTGGCAATGACAGACAAACGACATTAATTTGTCCGCGGTTAATGTTCATTATTTTGAAGGTGTTTGTTCTGTCTCCACCAATGCCACATTACACCAAACCCGTAACTCACAGAGTGCGTCTTTTCCGACAAAAATCCCACCGAGGCCTGGTTAACAGATCAAAGAGTCTCGCATTGTTTACCAGGCACTGTTTGTCAACAAACAAATAGCCAACAAGGTACACTCAATACTACCAAATAACCGACAGATTCTTACCTTTGATAAACTTATTTTAGGTCGCGCGCCCTCCAAAACAGCCATGCATTGGGTTTGAGCGAAATCGTTCAGATGCGGCCGAGAGGCTGGAAAGGCAAAACGAGGGACCGCTGACTGGGCTTTCAAGTTGTCGGTTGTAGAGACATTGGAGGGAAAAGGGCGCAATTGTGTGCAACCTTGTGGCATGTGTTTGCAATTAAGAGACTATTGAATAGAAATTTAGTCTATTTAATGCTGCCTGAGTTTTTCCATATTTCCGATTTCAATTGCGTCTGGAGGGCAACACCCCCTTCCACGGCCACTTTGGCTAGGAAATTCGATGCCAACACTGATCAATTTTCTCAAGCTTCATTTGAATAAACTGTAGCTCATGTGCTGAGAGCAGTTATTCGCAAATTTTAAGACACAAAATATACCCTAGATTTATCTTCGAGCAGAGTAGGGGTCCCAAAAATACACCAAAATGTACTGAAGACCCATCGATTCCACGGTCGAATGTGCCACTCGACTTGAAAAGTCTACATCACCATATGCGCGCCGAATGTCTACACATCGCCCAAGCAAAAAATCAGCTATAACCCTTAAACCTTGTGAGAGCGTTAAGGGCTACACTCGGACACCAGCGACGTTTTTGGGAGTTAAGGCTTGAAGATTTATGTACCACTGTGCTGGAAATTCGGAGTCATCGCTTATTCAGCCCTTAGGAAGCACTCAGCTGCATGTAAACACACCAGTGGCCTCGGCTCTGTAGCCAAGATGGAAACTTAAAAGCACTTACCCTGTGAGTCCCCGATAAAACTTAGAGATTCTCTGAAAAGCTACCCTAAAAGGGCGTGCCGGAAATGTGCAAAAAGCCGCTGACATTTGAGCCCAGAAGTTCAACGACTAAAACTGGCTAGAAATGGAACCCCAAAAACGACTGGATTTAATTAAATTCCTGCAGTTGATAAATTACAAGAGCTATGACTCACCGAGAGCATGCAAATGAGACCATCGTCTCTGTTCTGCAGTCTGCCGAAGATCGGGCAGTCGAGGATGCACACCGAAAGGGAAGGTCCCGAAGGCCAACGCGACCGCAGCTTTTGCGTTGGCACTCTTTGTGGCGTTACTTCGCGGCGCACACGGGAGGATCGTAACTCCGCTGCATAGGCCGTCGGATGGCTGCCAAGAGCACGCAGAGGGTGCCGCAGGGGAAGCAGAAGAGGGGAGCGTGCTTTGGTGCTGAAGACAAGGATCTACGAGGTGGCTACTGGCGACATTTTGATAGGAGTGTGCGACGCCGGACGCTTTGACTTGGTCCTGGTGCCCTTGACGCATGGGCGTCTCAATAGGAGTCGGGAAGCCCCTGACACTGGCGGTGCCACCTTGCGCGTGGGAATACAAGTGGGTATCTGGGTAGGCCGACTTGCGCTCGCCAGTGGCATGCAACATATCTGACTCATTAAAGACCATTTTTGCTTCAGCTTGAATAATCTAGCATACTTACAATCCAAAAACCCTTTACGCACTATTTCATATGTAGAGTGATCAACAGTAAGCACTTCACCCCGCCTTCACTTTGAGCAGATCAGTTATTTGACTTAGTACACGAGATGTCATCCCCTCTTCGGGATTACACAGCCAAGCAGACCAAAACAATGTTGAAACCAAATGAAACCACAAGAACTTGTCAAAGCATTTTTTTCTAACCGACCTGACTGTTATGAATAACATTCATTTCTGTGACTAACAAAACATACCAGTAATTATTCGGGTGGCGTTTGATGATGTTCCATAAGCTCCACCTGTCATATTTGCCATCAGTGAGCTAGGATATCCATAAAGGGCAATCCAAGCGGGTTCTAACTGGTAGTATGGTTGAAATTCTGCAGCCAATGCGGTTTTTCCTGCGGCTGGACTTTGGATTTCACTACACACTTCACTTGGCGTACGCGAGAGCTGGTGAAAACGCATGTTCCATCCTAAAACATACATATAAACTTCACTACTTAAAAGAATTAAGTACATGTAGAGAGTTAAACGATCTTGAATTTGCTGGACAATCACCTCGTGTTGAAGAAGTGCTGCCGAAGATGTCAACTTCTGACGCGCTTACATAATCTCCGACTACTTTTACGGCATTGTACTTCGGATAACGCCCTGTGCTGTTAATTGGAGTACGGGATGACAGAATACCCTCTTTTAAGGAGGCCGCATGTTGTTCTTGACGAGTGATTTGTCCAGTGGTCGAAGAGGTTAGAGAAGTGAGCATCTTCTGTCTGACTTGATAACACGCTAGATCGCGTTTTGGAGGAGCACAATTGTTCAGCAGTAAATTCTGACCATCATCATCGTCATCATCACCGTCAGTTGGGTTCAAAACTCTTCTTTGGCTTTTTGAATCGCTACGATACGATAATGAGTTTTTAAACGAACAGTGAGGGTTCTAGCCGTACTCTAACGATAGATACACTAATTTAAACTGTCTCTAATTCGCAAATTTTTCTAAATTACCTACAGACAAATCAAAATAAGGAATGGAAAATATATTGTGAAAGGCCACGCTTCGCAACCACCAACACACAATACACGAAATTGACTAGGTGACCATCACAGAAACTACCATTGAGAGGTTTACTAGTGTAACAAAAAAGCGTAGGCATTAACCAGTCAAATTCAAAAATTAGAAGTTAATCTAAATTCATAAACATGATTACAAAAACTGAATATTGTAAATTATTAGTGACTACTTTCAATAAGTGACACTAAAAATAAGAAATTAACAAACCATGAACTTGCTGTTTTTCGTGCTTTCACCTAAAAAAAGAAAGCTAGGGTTACCCTAAAACATGTCCTGTGCCGTCTGGTGTCCATGTAAAACTACCTGCGACCAAGATCATGAGTTTTATCACTTAAAACGACATTCAAGTGTGGGAAGATTTTTCCATGCTTTCTCCTTACAAAGCCAGCCAAAGATTGACAAATATTTGGCCATAAAAACTTAGCTTATCTTCGGCAGAAGTATGAAGACTCTGATGTAGCGTTACAGTTACATGTTTTAATTAGAAGTAGGTTCAATTAAGAAGTTTTCCACTCGGAAAAGGGATGCAAATTGGGAAGTACCGTATCAGATATATCGGCTAAGCTAAACACCATGAATCTTCGTCACAAATGTAACTAATAGCTCTAGATGATGTTAATTACTAAAACGAAACGCAGTTTATCAACGAGACATTGATTATCCAATAATTAAAATTGACGCATGCTGACAGATCTTGACCACAGGGCCAGTAACGTTGCCACCAACGTAGACAATCTAAAGCATGCAACGTTAAGTGGTTAAACTAGCTGCATGCACTTGATTCGTGCGTATGGAATTAAATTCCGGGTTTCTGTGGCAGTGATATGACACAAACTTTTCATCAAGCAAAGGCTTACGTTTATGCGTGTGACTGGTTCTGAATTTTTCAAGGCGCAGACCTCACGGGATGAGCGAAAAAAACTGTGGTTCATCCAGAGTGGTACAATACACACCTCGGCGTTTTCGAGGCTCGCCGGATCGCGGCACTAAAAAGTGAACAAAATAGGCAGGTGAATTAAAGTACGAGCAAAATCAATAGCGAAAATATAACGCAGTTGACGTAAATTAACTTTGATAACTGAAACTTTTGTTACAACCTGCACAGACTACTTACCACGAATAAAGGAACAGCATGTAAGGGTTGCGAACCCAAGCAAACCAAATCAACCGTCACACCTATAAAAAAAACAAAATCCGATAATGATTTTGGTAAAAGAAATGCAGTAATCCAAATAAAGTAAGAAACAAGCACTGTTTTTCCGCGGCATGCTAAAATAGATACCAGTTCTATGATTAGATATGAAGAAGACTTAACCAAAAAAACAACGTCTAAGCCTATTCAATAAGAGGAAAAGCTCGAATCAGCTTTGAGAAGTGGCAGAGTAATTTGAATTTAAAATCAATTCGGAAAAGATAACAAGATGCATAAAAATCACACTTTTCGGTAAACTCATTAAATGCTCTTTTGAGTGAGAAAGTCGAGAAAACTACATGATGATGGATAAAAGACAAAGGTTTCGAAATAATAAATAATCGAGCTCGACTCAACTGTCCAGACATATCCGTAGAAAATTCCGACATTTTGTTTATCAAATAAAGTCTACGTAAGACGAAGACTGCAGACTAACCCAAATCAAGAACCCTTTGTTTGGTGAATGAAACCATGTCACGATCAGCGTTGAAAACTCCACATCCTGGGGATATAACTAAGCAAACTTTGCCCGTTCGATCGAAGGTTCGGTCGAGGTTATAACCCTCGTAGCCTTTAAAATACACCAAAAATTATTTAGTTTAATACTCGGATAAACAACTGGAGACTTGAAACCTACTTGTAATTGCCAGATTGAGAGCCTCCAGAATGTTAGCTTCCCTGGCAGGAGAAAGACGAACACACGCATGCTCTGGTTTTTTGATACAAGGTATATTACCGAGAACGTAGTCTCTCAATTCATGTTGGTAATACTTGAATTCCATCATGAGCTGGGTGAGAGTTCGCCTCCATTCGTCAGTTGTGAAACGCTCATTTTGGACGATGACTCTTGGAAAATAAAATTCGTGCTGGGTCATTTAGGATTCATACAAAAGATTCAAAATAAACGAGACATTACTTGTAGAAATCCGCATATAGCTGGCCACTGTAGTCCCTTGAAAACACACACGTATTTGGAATCTCAAAACCTTGAAAACGTTAAATAGAAAATAACGTACATGGAACATCGACATATACTCGAGTTGACAAAATCAAGGTAACATCATGGGTGCAAAGCATGTTCTAAATTTCAAATATATGAAGATCAGGAATACTTACGGCCCAAGTTTTCAAAATGAGTTCACGAAGAAATTTGACACATTTTTCAAAATAAAGATCCCCGAATTCATCAAAGTTCCACATTTCTTCACTCATTTGAATGAATATATTGAACACAGCAGAAGAGGACCGATAAACAAGCTACACCTGGGTTGTCATAACATACAAAAAGTTAACCTTTGTGTGATCAGACACATAGCCACAAGAAGGATTCTCGCCTTTTCTCCAAATTTCGTTGATATATCCCCTAAAACATGTCTACTTTAAAATAGACACAAACCGCATAACACCGAATTCAAGTATCGTGTTTAAGTAAACGACCGAGTTAGTCTAAAAGCATAACTTTACGCAATCCTTGTACCAAATGGTTAGTAAATTCAATTAAGTCGCGCCGGCTATAGTACTGATCACGAAAACTAATCTCAACAATATCTAATAAGATATCCTAAAACCTAAATGAAGGAAAAAATAATCAAACCTCTTTGTTAATAACTTTTACAGAAACTAGTTTGTAAGGCTGCAATTTTAATGATGAAGCCAGAGTTTGTTCAATGCTGATAGCGTCTAGAAAATATAATAACCCCATTTCCAGGAAACCTTTGTGTTGAAAGTCTTCTCGAAGAGATTTAACATGAAAAAATGTAGAGTATTGAAGGTCGGGATGGTGCACTTCGATGATGTCACCAGGCTGAATTCCATGGGTATCGCGAGGATGCAAAAGAACATCATCTACTACCATTATTAATTTAACGGAATATTACCCAAGACACGACCTTTTGCATCGGCGTGAGAATGGTACATTAATTTCAACCTGATTTCTGACCTTACCATTTCTCAACAAAAACAGCTGTACAGGGAAAATCAAATCGAGATAATTCACACCTTTGGCAGGATGTTTGTGAGGTCATTACCCAAGGTCAAGCAAACTTCAACCAAATTCTACTTTCAGCCTGAGTTATCAAAAAAGTAAAAAATCAGAGCTTAAAAATATAGCAGCAAAATATTTTCTTATTCTTGGGCATTTAAAACCTTTAATTATATCTAAAATGGATTATTTCGACGTATTTTTCTCTATAAAATAAAATCGATTGAATTCATGGCTTCTTCCAAGTAACTCCGATCGTTCCCTGATAATAAATTCAAAATCATCAATTTTTTTCATGAAATTTTTCATATAATCCTAATTAATGAAACTTGCAGCGATTATTTATAAAATTCTCTAAATAATTCCTCCCTGTTCGATTTTAGCTTTTACCGTATAAGATGTATTTGCATTTTTTAAAGGCTCTGACGTAAACTATGAGTTTCAGAAGGTAAACTATTGATTTGAGAACGTTTAGAGTAATTTGTTCATATGTGTTCTTAATAGTCGTAATGTGTCCTCGATTTTATGGAAGTAGAAAAATTTTGGGAATAAATGAACATACAATGATAAGGCCTTACGGCCTATATGAAATTAGAAACTCTTTAAGGTATTTGGTAACGAAGAAACTGATGAAGAGCTACTTCTTTTTTTCTACAAGAAAAAAGGATGCCTTTTATTATTCTTTCAATGAATGACATATGTTATTTTTGAACTTCTATTTGACCTTATGTACTCAGTCATTCAGGCGACATGCTAGGTTATTCTCAATAAATGAATTAATGGCATATGCAACACTGTCAATGCTTAGTGATTTGCCAAACTGAATAGCCTTGTATACACCTGAACCAAATTGTTTGGTGTAAATCTTGTCATGTTTAACACTTAAACATTTTTTTGTAAAAAAAGGTTTACTCGGAATGCGATTTCATGTCTCAGAATAACAATTTGTGGAGTGAATGAATCATCAAGGTGGAATTGGTTACAAACATCTATTTCATTTTTGTTATTCCATTATTGCCATTAGATCTTTCCAACTTAAACTTTGTTTTACGTTGTTGTGGTGTAATCAGTTAGTTTTAAAGACTTGATTTACTTGTTTTTGAAACCTTTTCTTCTAAAGTAACACTTTAAAAACTGAAAAACTGGCCCCACAGTTCCCATCTTCCAGAAAACTTGGATTCCTAACTCCAGTACTAAGTTGGTTATCCGTAAATGAAAGAAACCAAATGTCCCAAAAACCTCAATACGGACTTTTTAATGCAAGCCTAGTATGCTACTCTTTTCAAGATAACCAATGCACTGAAAATCTTTCAAATCAACGACGTATGATTTTGTCGAAAAACAGCTACTGTTTTAATAAAAAAAACATGAGTAACTTTTCAACCGTGAATAAATACACATAATTGTACTTTGTGTTTTTGGTATGGTAATTCGACAAACCGATTTGCTCACATGTATTTCATGCTAATTTGAAGACGAATATGTCTGTGGAACCAACTTAGAGTAGCAGAATGTGAATACCAAACCGACGTACCAGCTCGGATCCAGGTTTTACTTTTTTTACATATTAACTTGATAGTTTTGGAGTCAAACTTACATTACAACAAATCATATTTGTATGAGATTTTGTCTTCCTGGTAAGCTTTAATGTGCGAGGGGATCGGTGGCAAATGTAGCCGGAATCCCCGCTTCTATCTAAGGCTTCACAGAGGGAAAATTGCAAGTAAAAGTAGATCACAAGGCATGAGTCCGGAGCGGCTACTGATTATCGAGATCTTCCATTTGCATTCGAAACGACAGACCAGTTCGTGGGAATAGATCCTTACCTGCTAGGGAGTGCATGAGATTGTTGATCGAAGTAGTCATGCGAATCGAGTAGTTTATTAGACTTATCGCGAAATTCAAAATAAACAAGGGACACGAGGCGAAGCTCACTCAAAATTAGTAATTTAAGCGAGGAAAAAGTGGCAGTCATGATTGCTTGAAAGTCCGAACACACACAGCAGAAGAGAGACTGGAGTAAGTAAGGCAGGACATGGTGAGTGCCGATTTCAGCTGGTCACCGCCGTTGGCTGGCCCGCTCTTTCGCGCATCTTATCGAGAAGCGGGAGGAGCATGTCGAACTGCGGTCGTTTCCCGGGATCCTCGTTCATGCAGAGATCCAGCAAGCGCACAATCCGCGAATCCATATTTGCAAGACGAGGTAATCGAAGACCTTCTGTGGCCACCTAAACGAGAAAAAATCTCCGCTTCAAAATTTCGCGAACCTTTTGAAAAAATGTTGTCTTGGGCACCCTACCTATAGGACTGACTAAATTTACTTGCAAGTTGCAGACGCGTCTGGAGAACCTAGCGGCAGCCTTACGGCGTACAGATTTGGGTGCTGCGGTAAACGATAGTTAAACAAAACTTTCTTCTACAAAACGCATTCCTATGAACGGAAGTGCACATTTTAGACTGGCATGTGTACTGCTGAAACTACGATTCCCTGCATAGGCGATCTTGCCAATATAATTCCAGAACAACCTGCAGGCCTGTCCTTCCAATAACTAATTACCAATGTAGAACTGTGTGTGAGTGTATTTGCAAGCGCAACACCTAACCAAAATTTGAGACATCCATAAGTCAAAATGGATGCGAAACAATAAACCCGATTGTTGTGTGATACAGTAAAGTTCACTAATTTGTACAGCCCGTCATGCAACTTACAATGAAAAGGGCTCGATAAGAATATTTGGTATCCGCCAAACCGATGCTGCTTTTAGGCATTTAATTACGAGGTACTCCTACCAACTGAGACCTTGGGTAACAAAGGTTCGTCCGCTACAATTGGAACGCTACAACTAAAACAGCCCTATTTTAAATAACGCCTGCATAAGTAACAGTGGATATACGCGCTTGAATCGAGGAACGGCAAAGACAATCCTTTGTGATACATTTTAATAGCGGTTATCCACTATTGGGACTTTGAATAGTGTTACAAAACCAGTATAATAAAACAATGAGGTATACGGAAATAACATGACAAATGGCACACCATTTTAACGGAATATTTCGGTGAGGGTTGCTTAGGTTAGCCCGGTGTTCCGGTTGTGCGCACAGTCACCAACTCTTTTCAAATAAATATAAAGGAGAAGAAAGAGAAGGAGTGTGTGATGCTTGCCTACCTGCATTCCAATTACCATGGGGTCGAGGCCCTCAAATGGCTCCATGCGGGTGATTAGCTCCCATAAGATAACGCCGAAGCTCCACATGTCCGAAGCCTGCAGGTTAATATCCTGTGGTTTCTTCTGAAGGGCTACAATATGGCAACACACTTCTTTTTATAGCACACAATAATTCTGCCTCGACATCAACTTGCATGTGCTTGTTGAATTCGTTGCAGTCTTTTCATATGCATAACCCGCAGACGATAGTGACGTATTAAGGACACCCTCTCCATGACCTGTTCACGGAACTTGGTTCACAGTCCAAAATATCAACACACTATTTGGTACTTTTTTATACAATCAAACCTTTCTCTCCTCTTATGTCCCTACTCAAAATTCGCCTGACCTTGGCGGCGGCGCGAAACCAAATTTGTTGAAAAACTTCATGTTTGTTCCTAATGCATTACCTTTAAGAACATACCAATTCCCATAAAACATACCCTCAGGAGACATCCAAGCAGGGTTGTACTCCCTAGCTTTCTCATGAAACGAAAACTTGTAATCCGCCATATCCAGACGGGCAATCAGCATTTCGTCATCAGGCATATCTTCGTCCACTGGGTTTCCAATCTTAGCGATATCTTCATCAATCTAGAATGAATTAAACAGACTTCTCAGACTCGATTGTAGGCCGATTGGTTGCCTGGGCATCCAAGTCATGTGCCTTGGTAGCACGTATTGGTGTGAAAAATTCATGCAATGAGGGCTGCACCTCATCGGAGTAGTACGCGACACAGGTTTCAGGCGGAGTGCCAATGAACCACCTCAACTCCAGGGGTAATGTCGTCCACCGAGGTCACTGAGTCCACGGCGCCTGAATTTTCCCCAACGACATCAACGGTAACTATCAAAAATCCTAAGTAAATTGGGTTATCCTTTCCAGAGGCGGATTTTCAAATTGAAGTTCCGAAAGCCCAAATAAACGGAGAGCGCGTATGAGCGCGTTTTACCAAAGTAAATTCCATAACTAATTTGGATCCGCACGAGGGGTCTGTTAACTAATTCTCCAATTGAATAGTAAAGGAACGATTATTTAAATTAACAATACCTAACGTCGCTCCAAATAGGAACGACAAAACCTGGCTAAATTGTGAGACTCGAGGTGCAGTCATTCACACAAACTATGGCATTCACACGCACGCACTGGCGTG
Source organism: Mesocestoides corti (assembly GCA_900604375.1). Classification (NCBI taxonomy): domain Eukaryota; kingdom Metazoa; phylum Platyhelminthes; class Cestoda; order Cyclophyllidea; family Mesocestoididae; genus Mesocestoides; species Mesocestoides corti. The sequence continues at coordinate 38,754 of UXSR01005310.1, read as the reverse complement.
TGGGCGTGGCGGGGTTGGACACACCGGCGCTCGTGGGTGCAGGCACCACACACCGGCCTGGCCCGGCGAAGGCCCCACGTGTTAGCGATCGAACCAGTGAAGAACCAACTGTTGGTCGGGGGCTCAAGAAAAAATTTCACGAGTAGATATCAACAAATCAGCATTTAAGTGCAAGTAGGTACACTTAGAGATTAGAATTGGTTTCATGAGATCAGCAGGCACAAGACCTGTCCTTTGGGGACAATGGGCCTGTAATAGATTCGACGTGTGACGAGGATTTCCTTTCATTTACCTTAGAGACGGATTCCTCATAAAATCGCTTAATATAAAACATCCATTACCGAAGAAAGACTCACACAAATTTCCGCCGATTATGAAAAAAACCAGACCGTACAGGAGACGGTGGATTCGTGAAACACTATGGCTCTGACCAAAAGCTCCCTTTACAAATATACGAGTTATGGACACACACACACACCATGGACCGAAATTTAATGGTTTAAAAGCGCACAGAAAACTAAAAAGGCAAAAATCGATTGAGTGAATTGGATTAACAACGGGTCATAAGAGAAACTGCCAGTCACATTCATTCATTTATGCCATTCCCACTTAACAGCTCAGGTTTCAGTGCAATGAAAAACGTTTTCGGTATTCTAAAGAGCAACCTCCTTAGGTCAAATTAAATACCATCCTTTGAAGGCCAAATGTAAAACGTTTCTTTACAACTTCGTTTATAATAGGTGAATTTTCTTCTCCAAACTTTATGAATTCCTCAGGTCATTAGCATTTAATCTCCTTGATTTCCATCAGACTGTGACAACAGATAGAAATGATGACGTCTTATTGATAAAATTTTGAACTTACTTAAAGTCAATTTTCATGGGAACTATACCATCAAACACGATGAAAAACCAAACGGAACATAATTACGGGAATCTGACAAATGAAATCAATATTTAATCCTCTTGTTCCTTCAACACAATACTAAAATTAACGCCTCTAATAATTGATATTTTTGTATAATTGTGGAGTTTGATTCTTGTGGTTAGAAAGCTAAGTTAATTAGGCCTGCGGTTTCGTGGCCTCATCAAGGAAGTCGTTAAAAGACTTGGACAATTTAGTGATTACTGAAGCATTTTCTTAATAGGATACGCACGTCCGAAGAAACTCTGATTCAGCGGATCTGCGAACATCGACATTCCAATAAACTGATTTTACTGATTTGCTTTCCATTGTATTAAAAAAACTAACCATTTTTGACCAGTGATTCGCTTTTCGCAAGCTTTCTAACGCGGAAGAAGTAAGTGCATTTTTGGCATTTTCATTATTGCGCGAAATTTACTACATACTACAGTAATGAGAACCACTGATTTATACCAACCGGTCAACACGATATAGATTCATGCTACCCAATATCAACCTCAATGCTAACCGAAATATTTTGCTTCCAACACTAATGGCTGGAACAATTCTTCGGATCTACGGACCTAAACCGTCTGCTCGAGGAAAAGAGGTTTTGTTAAACAAGAAACGTTTGGCCTATGAAAATGCCCATAAGCATATTTTGTCCTCCACTAACAGTTACGTCACACTATCGTGTGCTTTCTCTTACCAAAACATGACGCGAGTTCAGTCTGAAATTCGGCACTTTCAGTTCCGGTGTGTGAAGAAACTCCATGGCCTTGGCGATATCCAACGCAAACCGAAGTGCCTGTCGTAGAGAAACCACCGGAGGCTCGTGTGGATGCGCATTCTCGTCAAGAATCTGCTGAGGTCCCGGTGGAGGGGGGTGAAGTAGGTTGTAAAGTGTCCCGAATGGCATGAACTCGCTAATTACACACAGTCGAGGTGTGGCATTGAAGATAGCCAAGACAGGCAAGATATTGGGATGATTAAAAATGCGCAGGCGAGGGAACTCCTCCTTGAAATCTCGGGCCTACGGCGGAAGATGAGGCACCCACGTGCAAATTACCTGTTATTCTTTATGGATGCTTGATCCTACTGTGCACTTTCCTTTAGTAAAAATCTATCGATTTCAGGATTCTACTACATCGTGAGGTATTCACAACAGAAATACTTAGCTGTGTGGAATGCTAAATCCCCAAAAACAATAACAAGCAAAAATTAGGTAACACAGGAAACCCTAGGCCAGACGCGTACTAAGCTCACCTGCCTGTCTGTGTAATGTTTTAACTTTAGCATCTTCACGACAACTTCTTTGTTTCGAAAAAACCCTCGTAGAACTTCGGCTCCGTGTCCATCAGCAAGAGCACCGGAAAGTTCAACGTCTCGGGGGTCCCAGGCGTCTCCGTCTAATTTGTAAATGGTTGCGTCCCTTGCGCGAGTCTTCGTACCAATCCAGCTCTGATCGCGGAAGGGCCTTCGTCGAACCAAATCAGCGCCATAGCTCTGCGCCATTGGTGCCAACATCGCCGCAGCCCGGGGACGTGCGATCTCCAGTGGGGTTGAACCATACTTATTTTCTTGCATCAAGCTCGCCCCGAATTTTATCAGCAACTACATGGAGTTATTCATAATAAAAAGCATGTAGATACGTACGAAAATGCTTTATTCCGGATTAAAAACATTTACCAGACAATTGTGTCAGTTATGTGTGGTATCACGTTTCAATTTAAATTCTCAATTTTTTTAAATATGAACATGGAAATTAGGTATATAAGATTATAGTTTCTGTAGTTTCTCTTTGGGATGCATCTAGAAATCGATAGATCAGCTGATTATTAATATTTTGAATAACAAATGAACAATTTAAGAAATGCCCACGTAATAGCCTTGTTCTGAGCGTCAAAAATCGGCGTGAAAGTCGTCTTCAACATTACAGACAGTGAAAAGACAGCTTATGATAACTGCAACACCGGCTCTAACTGGGTATTCATGTGTAGATTGTCCAATCAACAGACAAGAAGAAACTTGTTAATCAATAAAATCTGGCAAATCATAAAATAAACAAAACCGTTGGAAAATATATTAACAAGAAACAATGAAAACCATAATTATCTCATTAGGGTTAAAAATAAGAAAACGGGTAACTTGCCTCAGCAATTTCATGGTGATTCCAGAAGCAGGCGTAATGCAAAGGTGTATTCCCATGCTCATTTGCGGCGTCGACTGCCAACCTGAAGTTGGTCAGTAGAAAGTACACAACATCATAGTGACCGTGAGCAGCTGCAAGGTGGAGAGCAGTATCGTCCCCCAGATTGGTGGCATTCACGCGGGCTCCTCGGGAAATGAGCAGTTCAACGATGGCACGGCGGCCCTCACGAGCTGCCCAGTGAAGCAAACTGAATCGGTGTTCGTCGCCCTGATTAACGTCATTCTCACTCATATCTAGCCACAAGCGTGTTTCCGCCAAATTCCCCTCTCGAACGTGGCCTATAATCGCCTCCATCTCCGAACACGCTGGGAGTAATAAAGCAGCAAATGTTCAAATCTATTTTTGACTAAAGAAGTGCATTTTTGGGAAAGATAAAGAGCATTTCGACATTTAGACCTAATGAGTAATACAAAGTTAGAGACAAAATACGAACTTTAAAACCCACTATTTTTAAAGTGTCAACTTACTCGAGCTCACATCAAAACAGGCGCGGTCGTTAAGCAATAACATGATACACATTAATTGAACCATACGAAAACCAACAGGGCAAATGCATACAACAAGAAGGAAACTAGTTCTACTAAAGGTATTTATTTTGAATAAATCGCTGAACTGTTATCGTTTTTTGTACAAGCACGGATTTATCGCGATAGTTGGCATGGTAGACACTGGTTGACTTGAAAGATCTTTCACTTTGCACAGTCGTCCATGGGCAAAATAGGAATCTTCTGTGATCTCCCACTTTTCTACTTTAAAACCAAACGGTTTAAGAAGCTTGAGGAATCTCTTAAATGACGCATCGAAACGACTAGCCACTTCCACAATTAAGAGAGTGCCACTACATGAATAAAGATTAGAAAAAATCGACTTACTTCATCTTTAGTATTCGATTAGCTTCATAAATAAAATCACGACAATTAGTTCCCATGAGTGCGAGGCAAAACAGAACCACATCAACTGACGAATTATTCAGGGGCGTCTGAGGAGAAAATGCGGCGGGAATAGACACCAAATAAAGTGTCCAATTAGGAATTATAACTTTCGTCTTGTATTACGTATCAAAGAATAAGCACATATATACTTAGATCTAAGTGAAAATACTTACGTGTGCCATATCGCAAACGGTAACCCGCTCGTTAACGGCGACTAAATCAAACGAATGAACGGTGGCTACCCCCTTCAGGTGTAATGCAAGACGAGCATCCCCACAACCCATATCCGCAACAATAGATTTTTTAAAATCCGACTTAATTATTTTTTCTGGCCAATCTAGTGGATCGGATGGCCATTTACTCAACTGTTTTTGAAAACCCTTGTGGTACACCTCAAAAGCAAACGGGTCTTCTGAAAAGTATTGTGAAGCATCGGTGCTAGAACAGTTGTATAACTTTTCATTCAAAATGCGGAACCTATGTAATTAATACAGATCTTGAAACAAATTACATAGATGCTTGGATTTCAGATTCTAATGTATCACTGGTGTATTCAGTCCTGTTAGAATGCTTCAGAGTGCTTAAAGTAGCGTTTGCTAGCTTCTTCCTACATTTAACTTTTTGTTTTCTTTTAGGTTTCTTCTTCACTGCCAATTCTGGCCGCTGAATGACTGCTTTAAGACCTTCTAAAAAAGAAGAGTCCATTCGAACACTGATTTGAAAAATCAGGATATTTTCAATGTAGATAAACACAAGGACAAATTTGGCTTCCTTTTTTTGGAACAAAATTTAAACTACTTTTAAATGACGTTTATTTAACTAACGTTTTTAAAAAACACTTAAACGAGAAATTCGGCTACATTATTATTGATATAATAAATATTTGCCAACCCAAAGTGCAATTTAGTTTTCTTGTCCTTCTAATTAATGCTCCTGATTTCATTATTACGGTAATTCAATGTTGAAGTTACATTTACTTAAAAAATTGAAACGATCTTTTTTTAATTTCATTACGTCATTTGTATAAAACCGCTGTAAACGTACACTAAAATCAAAAATTTTTCCTTTAATCCCATTTTTTATAATACTGAGAAAAGAACGAAAACCGATGGTACATTTTGATCACT